>DF357704.1:0-32108 GCA_000787875.1 Solanum virginianum | reverse complement strand
TATGGGAATCGATCTACCAGCTGGGTATAAATATTTGACCAAATAAGTTGATATTGAATAAATATTCTAGGTTGCTTGTAACCCATGTTCAGCTATGATACATGAGTGTTTCGCATGAATCAACTACAAAATTATACGTGGACTGTCGAGGACACGTTTTGCGTGAGAGGTCTCAGCAAAACCCTAATACCTTAGTTGTCGAATCCATGGTTGTGGACTTCAACTGAAACCTTACGAGGTTTCCAGCCATTATATCCATTCCACACTCTAATCATTTCAGCAAAAGCAATAATTAGAGATTTAGAGTAAACCTCAAGTTTTCAACCTTGAAATTATAGACTAAACATAGGAATGGATATAAATTCACTTAAATCAACTACAGATAAGTCAAAATATCAAAGACCCAATAGATAAATCAAAGACCCATATTAACAGTACTCCCCCAACATGGGGGTTTTAGCCACATATGCTAGAAATTAAAGATTTGATACCAAACATAGCAGCAGCAGTCATGGGTAACAAGACTGAATAGAAAATAGTTGATTATCACCAGCCAATCTACTCCAATTTGCTTCCCAAAAGCTTCAAAACCCTAACACCCCTTTGTACTTTCAGAGAAAAGCTCTATGTACTACTCTCTAGAAAATGAATTATTCTGATATAGTATGAACTGATATGTATAATGCACTTTCTAAATTTACTTATACACTCTGTGCAAATAGTCAAAGTTTGTGCTATAAAATGTCATTCACCGGTCAAGGCTGGCCATGGCCGAGCAGTCCAGCGATGCACCAAATGTACACTTAACTGTTTTCCCTTAAATCTTCATAAGGCTTCCTCTTTTGCAATATTAGGCGATGACTCTTCATTCCACCGATGAAATCTGGTGATGCATCGAAGTATCCATTACATCTCCTTCTTGTCAATGTTTTGGGGCTTTTAGTGCTGCAACTTTAGGCGATCTCCTGTGCAATTTGGCAGTGTGCCAAACATGCTTTGCAATATCAAATCTAACCATCTTTTATACTTAATCTACAACCTTGGTTGCTGCAATGATAGGTGATCTCTTGGAGCGCTCGACGGATCGCCAAATGTGTTTGGCGATACCACTTTTCTCTGCCTTTTTGCTCTTTTGCTCCTATTCCAAGATTTTACCAAGTATTGTCTATGTATACACTTTAATCCCATTTCCTATAATAGCACATGCATATTTGTTAGAAGTTAGAAATAATAGCACACTAAAGGCAATGTTTCTTTGCAAGTTAGCCCCAAAATATGGACTCATCAACACCCCCAACTTAAGCCTTGGCTTGCCCTCAAGCAAATCAAACATCAATCTGTCCAATTTCAAAGCTTGGAAATAAGGCCATAGGGAACAACACATACATTTGCACCTTTTTTATCTCTTCTCGAACTTCCACAAACCACTTACGTGACTTTGAAGCCTCAAGAGATGACTAAGGAGTAATCAAAACATGGCTATGCTAAGAATTGTTCATGTAGCTACTAATTACTGCTGAAAAGCATCACCATTTGCCCCTATCCAAAAAAGATCTTGAAAACTTAAGATTATGACACTGCTTTCAAAGGATCTCTTCAACTCTCATTCTCCCAAATGAGAAATAGCATGTAAGCTTCAACCCATAGGCTTGTCCTTATTATCAATTGGAGTTCACTTGACTTCTTCCGAACAAGGATCCCAAAGGAATTTGCTAGAACTGTAATGTAGGGAAAAAGTTGGGTAGGATGGCATATGGTCAGTAGTGGCTCATCCCTCTTTAAACTCTACATGTTCTTTTTAGGCTCATAGATTCGTTTTGGTCCCCTTTTTATTCATCTCCTCTTTGACATGTCTTTTGCTTTTGATTTACCATCCTAAGTGTCTCCTTTTTTTTCTTTCTTTTGCACTCTTTTTCATAATTTTTGGAGGTTCCTCAATTTTCAAGCATTTTTTTTCACTTTTTCTTTTATTCATTTCTAGGACTCCTCACTATCTTTCTTTCATTCTTGACCCTCTTTTTCCAACTCTTTCATGGGAGACACTCCTTTCTTTCTACTAACACCCCCAACTTAGCCTTTTGCCACTACTCAGTATTTCAAGCTCAAGGAGGGATCAGTAGGAAATGAGAAGGAATTGTCTTTCAAAAACAAGAGTCAAGGTTACAAGGGTACCAAATAAGGGATGAAGGCATAAAAGGGCTTCACTAAGGATTCATTTCATTGTCAAGGGATGTGACTATGGTCAAATGGACTAAGTGGAACCAAAGAAGGCCTAAGGTCCTCTCTTAATCAAAAATTAACCAAGTCCTCCTCAAAACTAACCAGGCAAGTTCTAAATGTTGCACAATAAGCATTTCAACAAAATTCCTAATCCCTCATTGCCAAAATGGCTTTGTATTTCAACAATAGCAACACACGTGCAATTTTTCGATCATCACATATTCAAACTCAATCGCTCATATAATCAACACAAGATTCCTCAAATTCATTCATAGATTGACTTATCAAGAAATAAGTAATTAGTGAGTATATTCTTCTCGTCCATGGCACCATCCGAATTAAAGATATAGAACATTGATGCTCGAATTGCTAAGGACTAGAGACACGATATTAACATTCAAACGGCTCGTCTTATATGCATAGGGCTTACCAAAATTCAAGGACATCATTTGCAATCATTCATCCATTCAACTCAAAAAGAAAAAAAAAGTAAAAAATAGCAAAATAAACACTACTCTATTACAACCAAAATTAAAATGTATTTCCAACCCAAAAACTCAAAAATTGTCTTAATATCCATCAATACACACATAAACATCAAAGTAAAACACCATTATCTTATCCCAAAAGTAGTAATCATCCAAAAGATAGGGAACTTCTTAAGCTCACCCCCTCCTAAAAAAATAAACCATACCCTCAATGTGCAAGGGATAACAGAAAGAAAGCATAAGAGAAAGAATTGAGCATGATAATCCCCTTCTCATATAAATCTTATTATGGTGGTGGAGCTGGAGAAGCAGTAATAGGGGCATCAATGCCCTCATCTACTGGTGTGCTCTCGATATCAATCACAGGCCCCGTAGGGATAGGCTTGTCACACCAGATGAGCCTATCATAGAATGGTCCAAAACAGATGTCGCTTTCACAACATCCACAATCTCGCTCTCTAACCAAGTTAGCTCCTCATGATCCTCTTGGCTTAGTCTACTCTCAATGTCTCTTCATCAGTTTGCGAGGTGCTCACTTCTGGGTTCTTTTCACCCCATCATCTGAAACATTTATAGTCAACTCCTCATTTGGGATCACAGCCACATCCACTTTAAGTGGGTCTTTTAGCCCATCAAAGAATGTACTCAAATCAGTGGACCGGAGGGCTGCCACCTCCTTCTTCAATAAATTAAGATCGACTTTCAAAGTCGAAATGTCTGCACTATCACCACTTTCCTTCTCGACCTCTGCCACTTTATCTTTCAAGCTAGCCAACTCCTTTCCATGGTCATCAATCATTGATTTCAGTCTGTCTATCCTCAACTTAAGGTCTTCCATCAACTCACACTATTTTGCCTCGGCCTTAACTAACTTAGGCACAGATGACTCAACACTAGTGGTCCAAAGATTGGCTACTTTGGCCAGCTGGCCAAATGTAAAAATAGTGGCCCTAGTGAGTGGGGGTTGGTCATATGTGGCCTCTGCCTTGATGGATAGAGTAGGAGCAAAAGAGGAGTGTAAAGTAGGAGAAAAAGAAATTATACCTACCTCAGTACCCAACTCTGCAGTGCAAGACTCAAGGGCCTCAACATCAATAATCGGCCTTTTGTCAGCTGGATTGCAAGAGGGCCTCAACATCAACAATCGGCCCTTTGTCAACTAGCTTCTTCCTAGACCTATACTCTTTATCCCTTAAGAACTAAGCCTCAATCCACCAGATGTCAATGGATGCCAATAGAGTTACCTCCTTATTAATATTTTTGTTCCTCGAAACTCTGGTTCTTTTGCACAACACAGTTTTGAGGCTTGCACATGGTAGAGATATTTGCTCTTGTTTTGTCCTGGTGAGGATTTCTGAAGCGATAATTGATCCAATATTTAACTTTTTTTGGTATATGAAGTAACGAACTAATGTGGCTTTGGCATGGCGAAGTATCGACTCATCCTAGGAAGGCATCAAATAGATACTAATGAATCTGAACCAGAACCATGCTAGTATGTTTAGCTCTTTCTTCTCAATAATTTCCCCCTCCTTCAACCACGAAGGATCTGAAATTCCAATTAATGGGGCCAACCACATGTTGATGTCTTCAAAAGATTAGAGCTGCATTAGGTCTTTTAGGTAGCTCTGCCTCTGGAATGTGCAACCTAGGATATAATTAATTTCATCCTCACTGCATGGGGCTTACACACCCCTAACCTCCACAAGACCTGGAGGTTTTAACATAATTGGAACCCTATTTCTGCTTTTAGGAAAGATTTGGCCATAAGCTTCATAAAACTTTCCCACAAGAGTAGGCATGTATGGGTCCTAAAGTTTGGTGAAGTTCTAGAAATTATGGAATTTAAGGACTTCCCAAACATCTAGGTAGCGATCAATTACTCCCTCCATTGATAATTGTTTCTCCTCTAGAATTATCATGTGCCCTTTACCCCTAAGCCTATTGGGGAATTTTGGAGTGTAGTGTCTTGAGTTCTCTGTGAAGACTGTGATAGGGAGTCATGTATAGCCTTAGTTCTAGATTCATTTTTATGTCTCTTCAGGCTAGACTCCACTGGCAAAGGTGATGATCTAGTAGTCTTAGCTAGACCATGCTTTCGCTTGGTTATCCTACAAAACATACTCCAACATGGTGTGAGTGGTAGATGATAAACAATTAGGTGAAAATTTTGATCAACAAAGAAACATTCAGTGTAGACAGGACAGTTTGACCTCAAAATATACTCGGCGATTCACTGAATTGATTTTGCGGTAAAAAATACTGTCACCTTTTTGCACAGTTTTCAAACTTTACTACTGCTACATTCAGGGATAATCATGCACATTCAATGATATGCCAAATTGATTCGGCGATGAAAAGATTCATTGCTGAATGTTACAGCAATCACCTAAGAAGATTAGTCAATTAACACGATGCATGTGATAATTAGGCGCATCATCGAGTTTACTTAGGAGGTCAAACTGACCATCGCCGAAGGTGACTGACATAGCCCTTCATCCATTCAATCAAAATTCAATAAATATTCCACAAATAACATGGATAAAAGTCACACACTAACACACCATAACACATCAATGCATGTTCAACTATTGATTATCATTATCACATGGTTTCCATGGGTATATACTAAATCAAGTGATGATTTACCCTTAAGAAGGACATCACCCAATCCATCATTGGGCAAGTTCAGTTCACTTAAAGGAGATTAAGGGCTACTCAGACTTCATCTATAGCCCACAAGATCAATCAATCCAAACAAGCAAGCATTTTTAATAACATATTCTTATGATCCTGGCACTATCTCAAGTGAAAATATTCAAGCATGATAACAAATATAAAATTAAGACAGTACCCACAAATAATCCACCATTGGATAATAAATCATTCATTCATAAGTCTAACCCAAATCATAGGCACCACCATTTTTGACATACATAGATGGAGTCAAAACCCATAATATATCACTAATTCATGCATTATAGGGTTTAAGCATCACTCTGTAAATCTAGCACTCAATTTCCAACAACATTTCAAGGACCAAGGCATGCTTATCACATTCACAAACCCTAATCAACCTTATATTCTATGGCATTCTTCCAAAAGAACTAAAGCAAGGGTCAAAAACATACCTCTTCAATGGTAAGACACAAAGAAATCCTTAAAGATGTATTGGTGATGAATAACCTCAACTTCTTTGTGAATATTTTCAAAGAAAAAGCAAAAAGGGGGTTTTGGCGTGCAAAAGAAATGAAAAGGGGGAAAGGTGGAAAGTGAAAGGACCAAGGCATTTGAAAGGCCTTAAGAAGGTCAGTAAGCCATGCATGTCCATCGATGCTGAACCATACCACCTAACACATTCAATATTGTGCCAAGTGTGCTAGGAACTGCCTTTTTTAGCAGTATGCATACCTTTCCTTCAGTCTTGAAGTGCAGTGGAATTGACTATTACCTATTGGTTTTGCCAATTCACCAAATTGCCATTTAGTTTTCCAAATTCAATAGCACCTCAAGAGTCACTAAGTGACTCAAAAAGCGGTCAAACTGGTGGTTGCCTCTTTGACTCGGCAATATGTTGAGTGGTTCCATTAATTGCCCTCTTATCTCTCAGTTCCAATTTTTCTCTTTTTTAACCCTACACAATTCAACACTCATTATTGAAAATGAAAAGTAGTAAATACTCACCTTGGGTTGCCTCCCAAGCAGCGTCTTGGTTAACATCATGGCACGACATAATTCCACTTCTTCATCAAGTCACTGCCAATTGGCTCATCTGACAATACCTCGGGATCATCTCTTAGCTTTAGAGTTTTGTATATGTTGATCACTATTTCCTCATCATTCACTCATAACTTAAGATATTCACTCTCTACATCTACAACAGCTCATCCAGTGGCTAAGAACGGCTTACCCAAGATAATTGGCATATCTTATCCACCTTGTAATCCAAGATCACAAAATCTGTAAGAAGAGTGAATTTTTCCACCTTCACCAATATGTCATGTAAGATCCCCATTAGTTATTTGATAGACCGATCAGCCATGAGCAGCTGCATTGTGGTTGGTGAAGGGGTCTCCAATCCCAATTCCTCAAATATTGCTAGGGGCATGAGGTTTATACTTGCTCCTTAGTCACATAGTGCCTTACTAAATTTTGAGTCTCCAATGGTGCGTGGAATAGTGAATGCACCTAGGTCTTCTTTCTTTACTACCAGCTTTTGTGTCAAGGTTGCACAACAAATATGAGACACTTCGATTATCTCACACTCAAGAGTTCTTTTCTTCGTGGCCAACTCTTTCATGAATCTAGTATAACCTAGCATTTCGATCAATGCTTCCACAAGTGGAGCATTTACTAACAATGAGTTGAACATAGAGAGGAACTTTTAAAACTTAGCATCCTCCTCTTTCTTCTTCAATCTTTGAGGAAATTGAGGATCAAGCTTGACTTTAGGTATTTTCAACCTCACGCTTAAACTAGAATTTTTGGGGAATGTTTTCTTGAAATCCACAGCATCATCCCCACTCTTCTCTTATTTATTGCTCTTGGGATTGCCAAGAGCATCACCATCTTAAATATGAGCTTCAACTCATCAACTTCAGCAGTAACCACACCTTCTTTTTCTTCTACTTCATTAAGCCCTTATTCAATAACAAGTGATGGTTTTGTGCCTTCAACCACTTTCCCACTACGAGTGGTTATGGCTAAACATTGTTGATCATTCCTCTTTCGATTAGCCACCGTGTCACTAGGTAAACCTCTATTTGGACACTGATTTAGATAAGTTGATATGTTCCCAAGTTAAGTTTCCAAATGCTTAACAGACACCAAATGTGACATCACAGTTTGACTCAACTGAGAAAAGTCAAATTTTATATCCTTTAGGACTTTATTAGAGGCTACCACTTTGCTCAAGATATGGGTGAGCATATCTTCAATCTGAAGATTCTCTTGATTCACCACAGGGTCACCAGCCTTCACCCTATCATGAGGTAGAATATACCTATCTCCGTCATGGTTCCTCCAACCCCTAACCTGAGGTTGGTCAGCCCATGCACGATCTTTCCATCTAGAGTTATTGTTCCAACCTTGATTCCCGGGTGGCCTTGGAAAAGTCATTCGAGAACCCACCATTTGGTTTCCTATGTAGTGTACCTCCTCATTGTAACTGTCTTCTAATAGTGCACCCTTAAACATCACATCTCCAGCAGCTCCCACAACATTCACACTTTTACCATTTTCTCCCATGAAATGCTTACTCAGAAGATCAAGCGAGGTCAACATTTTAGCCATATTCTCATCCCTCTCTTGATCTTTAGTGAGCTGCTCCTTGGATGGATCTCTGTGGCCTAAAGGTGCTATGTTATCTCTTGTGTACCATGTTCAGTTAATCTTTGTCATGCCATCTAAGAGCTTACAAGCTTCAGTAATTGTTTGTGTTATTAGGCCTCCTCTCACTAACTGATCAGCTACTCTTTATTCTCAGCGTCGAGGCTCACATAGAAGTATTGCAAAAGCATATGGTCTGGAACTCTATGGTTGGGACATTGGAGTAAGAGTTTCAGAAATCGGAGCCATGTTTCATGCAATAACTCACCTTCTAGCTGCTTGAAGTTCTCAATAATTCTTCTCAACTTTATTATCTTTGAGGGAGGGATGCATTTTGTAGCTCCTCCCATGAAGTAATAAAATAACGAGGAAGCTCAGCTATCCACCTCACTGCCTCTCCAATGATGGAAAAAGAAAATACTCTTAATCGAATGGCTTCCTGAGTCACTCCCCTGAAATATAATAGGAGACATACATCAATACAGTTTTTTAGGTATTCATGACGATCTTCGTGACCAAGCTCTCTGAAAGATCCCTTTAGCTGGAGGAGTTGCAACATAGTACTTGTTACATGACAATTAACTCCTCTGGCCAATAGGGGTAGTCGGATAGCACTAGTGCTCCCTACTTGATCCTAGTTAACATCTTGCATATCGTTCATATCCCCAACATTCTCGCCATGGACACTCTTATCATCATCCATTTCAACAACTATTTTCAACAGCAAAAATAACAAGAAAAAAATAAAAATAACTCTAACTACAAGAACAAAGATCAACAAACACTTCAAATATAAACACGCCAATTTCCCGGCAATGGTGCCATTTTTTATGTTGCTTAACCTAGCTACTCAAAAGAAGCAGGGAAGGTCATTATTGACATAATAACCCAACAGAAAAGTTGGGGACGATCCCATAGGGAATCATTATTCAAGGTAGAAGTGACTCATTGGACTAAGTAATTGTAGGATTTTGGGGGGTTACAATATTCAAAAATAATGATTGAATCTTAGAGGGTTACAATATTCAAAAGTAATTATTGAATTGAACAAATTCTAGCTAACAACTTAAATAGCAACTAAGGAAAGATGTTGGGGATATGCAAATATGGGAATTGATCTATCAGCTGGGTCTAAATATTTGACTAAATGAGTTGATATTGAGTGAATAGGCTAGGTTGCTTGTAACTCATGTTCAGCTATGATACATGAGTGTTTCGCATGAATCAGCAATGAAATCATATGCGGGCCATTGAGGACATGTTTGGTCTAAGAAGTCTCAGCAAAACCCCTAATACCTTGGCCACTGAATCCATGGTTCTGGACTTCAACTAAAACCCCAAGAGGTTTCCAGCCATTATATCTATTCCACATTCTAATCATTCTGGCTAAAGCAACAATTAGAGATCTAGAGTAAACATCAAGTTTGCAACCTTGAAATTATTGATTAAAAATAGGAATGGATATAGCTTCACTCAAATCAACTACAAATAAGTAGAAATATCAAAGACCTATATCAATAGCACACCCCCAACATGGGGGCTTTAGCCACACATGCCAGAAATTCAAGATTTGATACCAAACATAGCAGCAACATTCATGGGTAACAAGATTGGATAGAAATTAGTTTATTATCACCAGTCAATCTACTTCGACTTGCTTCCCAAAAGCTTTAAAACGCTAACTCCCATTTGTACTCTAAGAGAAAATTTCTATGTACTACTCTCTATAAGATGAATTGTTCTGATATGGTATAAACTGATATGTACAATGTCCTTCCTAAAATTGGTTATATACTCTGTACAAGTATGTGAAAGTTTGTGCTATGAAATATCATTTGTCAGTCAAGGTCGATCATCGCCGAGAACTCCAACGATCTTCCACTTCTGCAATATTAGACAGAGACTCTTCATTCTGTTGATGCAATTCAGCGATGTGTTGAATTATCCATTACATTGCATTTTTGTCAGTGTTTTGGGGCTTTAGGTTCTGCAATATTAGGCAATCTCTTGTGCATTTTGACGATGCGCTAAATATCTTTTTGATATTGAATCTGACTGCCTTCTTGACTTGATTTGGAACCTTGGTTGCTATAATGATATTCGATCTCTCTAAGTGTTTGGTGGGTCGCTGAGTGTGTTGGTGATACCACTTTTCTCTATCTTTTTGCACTTTTGCTCTCTTTCCAAGATTTTACCTCGTTTTATGTATTTGTATGCTTTTAATCTCATTTCCTATCATAGCACATGTGTATTTGTTAGAACTTGGAAATGATAGCACACTAAGGGTAATGTTTTTTTGCAAGCTAGCTCTAAAATAAGTTCGAAATATGGACTCATCATCTGGTGACATATATTGTATTATTGATTACGTTGTGGCTGAGTTGTGACTCTATTTGTGAGGTATATGCTATACCATGGAAATCAATTGAATTGTCTATTATTGTTCTAGATACTTGTTATAGTTCTGATTATCTCCTTTTTGGTGGGCCTTAGCCTAGGCTTAGGCTAGTAATGCCTATAAATCTGTTTTTCAGAGTTGGTGTTGTTACATACACACGCGATATGACTTAAGAGGCATAGATCCTGGTAGACCAGCTTCTCAGACTTTATTGTCCCTGGATTCGAGGCCTAGTCAATTTTTCCTCGATTGAAGGCCCAGTTAATTATTCCTGGATTAAAGGCCCAGTTGATCATCAGACCATTTGGCCCTGGCTGACTTTCCCGATTAGAGGTCAGCTCGAGAAGATGTCTAGTAAAGGCTAGTCATAGTTAGGGGTTTGAGGCCCCATCCAGTTATGAATTTTAGGGTTCGTCTAACAGTAAGGAGTTAGAAGCCCCGCACGATGTTATGTTCTGCACTGGTTGAGATCTTGTACCATCTGTTACTAATTCATATATCCATCCATCTAGTCTCACTATAATTTTTTGTGAGTGTAACTTCTAGGTTTATGGGGTTCCAGTTAGTGTATAAGCATAGATACTACGGCCTTACACTCACATACAACACCATACCTCGACCGTGTGATAATGGTGACGTAGTTGATTTTAGGTTTCGTCAGTTGGTACCATTGTACATTGCCTAGTTCCGTTTAGTTGGGTTTCATGATTTTACAAACACAAGTGTCACTTGGCCTTAATTCAGATAGCTAGTATTGTAGCATTTTATTACAGTCATTCTTGCAGTATTTACCATATTTCACTTAGTTGGCCCATGATGCATATTGGGTACCTTCCACCGATACTCACCGCTATTGTTCTGCGTCTAATCATGGTGCAGGTCCGAGTATGAGTCATGCTCGCTGATCCAGTGATATCATAGCCACTTCAGGAGACTTTTGGTGAGCACTAGGCAGCTTTTGAGATGTTTTATAGTTTTTTTCTATCTATTCGGCCATTTTTGTATTCAGACACTGGCTTTATATATATATATATATATATATATATATATATATATATATATATAGATTTGAGTCTGTAGTAGCTTTGTACATGTGACTTTTAGTTCCAGGGATATGTTGTTCTTGGCTTATGTTGTATGTTATTAGCTACCATTATGCATAATTATTGGATAGGTACCTTGGTTATTAGGCTGGCTTACCTATAGGCGGGATCAAGGACCTAGAAAGTTAGATCATGATAAGTTGGTCTCAAAGCCTTAGTGTCATGACCCGGACCTACAGTCTAGGAGTGACATGGTGAATGGGAACCAGAGAGTCCCCAAATAAGCCACATAATATCCATATTCGAATCATTGATTTGGAAGCATATTAAAGATAGTAAACATATAGTTTTAAGGGACAGGAAAGTAAGACTCACACTATGGGATGTTATAGGGATAGGGATTAACATAGATTCACATAAAATATAGCACATGAGAACTAAGGAGCGGATAAGTATAACTCATTATATGGGGGCAAAACGTAACATAGGACTTTCACATTTACACATCATAACATGAATCTATGTCACAATACTCATAACCAAATCATAAAACCCATATTCAATAGTTAGCTATAATCATAATCTCCGACGATCAACACATAACATATATCCGTACGAGAGTCTACAAGATGTCCAACAATGTCTCTAGTCATAGAATAGGACGGAGGCCAAGACATGTCTCAGGCTCACCCTCAAAGTAAATAAAATGGAAGTAACATAAGGTAAATAGATGGTGGTTTGCCCTTGGAAGATAGGAATCACCATATCACTTTATCAAATTTGATCTAACTGTCAAATGATGGATGAAGGTAGTCTCCGGACCGTACATGGTTAGATCATATAGACAAAAAGTATGCGTTAGAACGTTTTAATGTACTAAGTATGCGAGCATGCAATGCATATGACTTATCAAACCTACATTCAATGTTAAATGACAAGGGCACATAATATATAAAGAGAGAGATATATAGCAAAGAAAAGTATTACAATAACATGCCATGAAATCGATGATGTATGAAATATCATAATGCTCATATATAATGGGGATGTGACATCAACTGACATGTAAGACCATGAAAGCTATTACATGAAATCTCAATATTACCCCTACACTAAAGAAAAGGGGGAGTTACTTGCCAAGGTGAACATCCATAATGCCTAAGTGGATCCACTAAAGCTACATAATTGATCAAGCCTCTACTAACGGGTGGTCCATCTAGGGAATCAAACCTCATCTAAGGGGTGATCCCTATAAGAAGTCAACCTCACCTAACGGGTGACCCTTTTAAGATTTTACCTCCTCTAATGGGTGATCCTTTAAACTAAAGTGACACGTAGTTATGGAACAATGAGATTCACCACTAACGAGTCATGCCTCAACTAAGGGGATGAGCCTCGATCTCAAGGTCTTCTCGATGGTAAGTCGTTATTCCACAAGAATACATATGCATGCTTGAAATAGGAGCATAAGTCAATTCAAATCATAATAATTCATATTTGGGCTTAAAAGCCAAAACATACTTCATAATCATGCATACTTTGGCTAAAAAGAAAAATCCAATCGTAATCATACATGTTTGGGCTCAAAGTTCAAATCATACTTCATTTCATACTTTCATGCATAGGAATAGCTCATTCATACTTGTACATAGTGGTGTAAACACACCCCTAATAGCTCAAAAAGAGATATCATAGACACTATGTGATCACTTGTCATCTCATAACCATACTTTCATCAAACTCATATTTATCAACATAATTGGGTCTTAACCCACTTCATAATCTTCATTAAAATCAATGCTCATGTATGCATATACATGAATGATAAAAGGATAGCATGGGCAATAGAGAATCATACTTAAATCAATAAAATAATATGAAATCTAATTAAATCCATCAAGAAATTCATATTTAAATCATACTTGAGATTAGTCATGCTTAAATCAACATTTAAAGGAGACAATGCATATTCAAATCCTCATAATATCCATGTAATTCATCATATTAGGGCTTAAATCACTTTTAAAACATCAATGAAATATAGCTCATATCTCAATTGAATCAAATAAATAATAACTTAAATGATTCATATTCAAAGTAAGCTTAATTTCATAAATCAAGGAGTAAAAAGAGTTTGGATCTTCATGATTGAAAGGGACCATGAATCAATCCCACATACCTTGCTTAGGAAGATTAATTTGAGAAGAATTAATCTTGAAGTTGAAACGTCAATTGAATCCTAGCTTAATTCTTGAAGATGGGACTTGGAGAGAATTCTGGGAGTTTGAATCTAGAAAATAAGTGTTAGTCTCGAATGAGGGGTTATGAAAATAGATAAAGGTTGTTTAGGAGTGTAAAATAGGGTATAAAGGTCATAAAAAAGCCATGGGAATGGGCCAAAATATCAAAAATACCTCAATAAAATAGGTTGTTGAATTTTATTCAGAACTTACCATGAGTGACTTAAGGGGTCGTGAAGCTTTTCACGATCTGTAAAAGCACACTGTCCTAGCCCAAACAGGTTCTATGAAAAAAGACATAACTTCTTACTCCAAACTTGGATTAGGTAAAACCAGATGCATTAGCAAGCTAATTCAAAGAGCTTTAATTTAGTAAGTCGTAGGTCACTCAGTCATGTTTATGCTAAGAGATATGACCATTTAAAGTTAACCCTTCTATCCGTTCATGTGAAAAGCTTAGTCAATGAAATTTATTTGATCTTCGCTTAATGAAGGAGACCCATGATGACCCTAAACCACATAAATAATCTTGGATTGAGGGTGTGAAAGTGAATTTAGCTTAATCTTGAAGGTTCTATGGGAATCCTCTGATTAGAGCTCGAAAAGAGGATTCTGAAAGCGTTTGAGCGAGTAAAAGAGAAGCTACGTGTTAGAGTAAGAATGAGTAGTAATGAAGGAGTATAACAGATTTAGGGGTCCCATATAAGGGTCACATGGACCATATAGGGTCACATGGCTCGTGGAGGCTTCCATAAGGTGTTACCTTGGTCCAAAACTTTCCAGAACCATATTTCCAAGCACCATTAAGGTCATACAAAGTCTGGGCCCTTACATCATCTCTCCCTTAGGAACATTCGTCCTCGACTGTGCTAGAGTAAGGCTTGAAAGGCATGATATGATCGTGAAACATCCTAAGCACAAGAACACAATGCATATTTCATCATTTGAAAACCAATAATCATTAAAATTTATATCAAAACACCTTTAAATCATTCAAAACATTTTTAAATCATTTTTGTGCACATGTATGTGTGTCATGTTATGAAACATAAGAGTGAAAGAATTAGGACTACTTATAATAGGAAGAACCTAATACCTTAGACTTGAGTATATTGGAAAAGATGGGGATATCATTTTATCATGTCCAACTCTGTCTCCCATGTAGCACCCTCCACATGTTGATTTCTCTAAAGCACCTTACCCGAAGCCATATATTTGTTGCAAAGCCACTTTACTTACCTATCCAAGATCTCAAATGGGACTTCCTCATAAGGCAAGTTTTTATTCAACCTCAACACCTTCCAAAGGCACATTTGTACAAGGATCACCAATCAATCTCCTTAACATAAACACATGGAAAACGTTATGAATAGAACTCAAATTTGGAGGCAAATCCAATCTATAGGCCACATTCCCAATACGCTCAACAATTTCATAAGGACCTACATACTGGGAACTTAACTTGCCCTTCTTACCAAAATGCATTACACCCTTCATAGGAGAAATCTTCACATACACCCTATCACCGATAAGAAACTCAAGATCCCTCTTTCTAACCTCCGAATAAGACTTTTGATGACTTCGAGCCATCTTTAACCTTTTCCTAATCAATTTCACTCTTTTCATAGCCTCCAACACTAAATCCAGGCCTATAGAAATCATTTTATCTAACTCAAACCACCCCACCAGATACCTACACCTTCTACCATATAAAGCCCTAAACAGTGTTATACCAATGCTAGCATGAAAGCTATTATTGTAAGCAAACTCAATAAGGGGTGGATGATCATCCCAATTATCCTTGAATTCCAACACACAGGCCCTCAACATGTCCTCTAAAGTTTGTATTGTCCTTTTGGCTTGTCCATCGATTTGAGAATGAAAAGTAGTACTTAACTACACCCTAGTGGCAAGCCACTCCCACAAATCCTGATACATCTTAATGGATCCTGGATGTATAGAATAAAGTAAGTGTGGGCTTCACTCATGACCACCACCCGAAGACCTTCAACATCTAGAACACACAAATGATCTTGGTACTGAATTACACCATCTCCCCCTTGGTAGAAAACCTTTACCTTCTTTTCAGCAACTAACCTCTTTAACGCAACCAATGATGGGTCTAAGTCTGGCTTTATCTTGACATCAACAACAATAGAAGATCAGCCCCATTCTAGACACGAACCAAACCATCATTAGATTTACTCCACCCAATTCCCTAATCTTGTAAAATGATGCACATCCTTCACCAACTCCCTTTTGACCTCATATTTAAGATCAACTACCACATCTTCCTTGCCTAGATTGCATTAAGAGCCCAAAGTAACTCTCTCCTTCACACCTATGAGTAAGGCTCTACTTGAGCCGGCATGTTGGAGTTTGAAGAACGTTTATAAACCTAGTGCTCCGATACCATCTCTGTAATGACCTGAACCTAGTGTCTAGGAGTGACATGGTGAATGGTAACTCGAGAGTCCTTAAACAAGCCTTATAGTATCCATATTTACATCATCAATTTAAAAGTGTATTAAATATAGTAAATATATAGTTTCAAGGGACGAGAAAGTATGACTCACACTATAGGGGTGCCATAGGGATAGGGATTAACATGGATTCACATAACACATAGCACATAAGAACTAAGGGGCGGATAAGTATGGTTTACTCTAAGGGGCAAAATGGGACTTAGGATCTTTAATATTTCCACATCATAACATTAATCTATGTCATAATACTCATAAATAAATCATAATAACCATATCCAATAGCTAGCCATAATTATAATCTCTGAAGATCAACACATAACATATATCTATATGAGAGTCTATAAGATTCCCAACAATACCACCAGTCGTAGAATAGGACAGGGGCCAAGACATGTCCCGGGCTCACCCTCAAAGTAAATAGCATAAACAGAAGCAACATAAGGTAGATAGATGATGGTTTATCCTTTGAAGATAGGTTTTACCACATCACTTTCTCAAATTCGATCTAATCATCAACTGTGGATAAAGGTAGTCTCCGGTCCCTATATGGTTAGATCATGTAGGCAAAAAGTATGTCCTAGTACATTTGATTGTGCTAAGTATGTAGGCATGCAATGCATATGACTTATTAAACCTGCATTCAATGTTAGATGGCAAGGGCACATAATATAGAAAGAGAGATATATAGCAAAAACAGTAATATAAAAACATGTCATGAAATCCATGATGCATAAAATGACATAAGACCATTTGAACTATTACATGGAATCCCAATGTTACCCCTACACCAGAGAAAAGGGGGAGTTACTTGCCAAGGTGAACATCTATAATGTGTAAATGAATCCACTAAAGCTACATAATTGACCAAGACTCTACTAATTGGTGGTCCATGTTGGGAATCAAGCCTCATCTAAGAGGTAATCTCTCTAAGGAGTTAACTTCACCTAACATGTGACCTTTTTACAGATTCAACCTCATCAAATGGGTGATCCTTTAACCTATGATGGTATGTAGTTAAGGGATAATAGATTCACCTCTAATGGGTCATGCCTCAACTAAGGGGATGAGCCTCGATCTCAAGGTCCTTTCGGTGCTAAGTCATTATTCCATGGGAGTACATATACATATACATGCTTGAAATAGGAGCATAAGTAAATTCAAATCATAAGCATGCATATTTAGGCTTAAAAGCCAAAACATACTTTATAATCATGCATACTTGGGCTAACTCAAATTTGGGGACAACTTGGGAATTGTGCTCCCCATGGCTCGTTGACTCAAATACATACTTTATAATCATGCATACTTGGGCTAAAAGGCAAAACCCAATCATAATCATACATGTTTTGGCTCAAAGGCCAAATCATACTTCATTTCACACTCTCATGCATAGGAATAGCTCATTCATACTTATACATAGTGGTGTAAACACACCTATAATTGCTCAAAGAGTCAAATCATAGACATTATGTGATCACTTGTCATGTCATAACCATACTTTCATCAAAATCATATTTATCAACATAATTAGGTCTTAACCCACTTTATAATCTTCATTAAAATCAATGTTCATGTATGCATATATCATGAATGATGAGAGGATAGCATGGGCAATAGAGATTTATTTTTAAATCAATAATATAATATAAAATTTAATTAAATCCATGAGGAAATTCATATTTAAATCATACTTAAGATTACGCATGCTTAAATTAACATTTAAATGGGACAATGCATATTCAAATCCTCATAATATCCATGTAATTCATCATATTAGGGTTTAAATCACTTTTAAAACATCAATTAAACATAGTTCATATCTCAATTGAATCAAATAAACAATACCTTAAATAACTCATATTCAAAGTAAGCTTAATTTCATAAATCATGGAGTAAAAAGAGTTTGGGTCTTAATGGTTGAAAGGGACCATGAATCAATCCCACATACCTTGCTTAGGAAGATGAATTTGAGAAGGATCTTCTTGAAGTTGAAACCCCAATTGAATCCTAGCTTGAATCTTAAATATGAGACTTGGAGAGAATTTTGAGAATTTAATTCTAGAAACTAAGAGTTAGTCTTGAATGAGGGGTTATGAAAATAGATAGAGGTTGTTTAGGAGTGTAGGGGGGAGGTATAAAGGTCATAAAAATCCATGGGGCTGGGCCAAAATATCTAAAATACCTCAATAAAATGAGCCCTTGAATTTTATTTGGAACTTACCACGAGTGGCTTCACAGGTCGTGAAGCTCTTCATGGTCCGTGAAAGCGCACTGTCCCAGCCTAGACAGGTTCTACGAAAAAAGGCATAACTTCTTACTTCAAACACGAAATTGGGTAAAACCAGATGCTTAGAAGGCTAATTCAAAGAGCTTCAACTTAGAAGGTTGTAGGTTATCCAGCTAATTTTGTGCTAAGAGATATGACAATTTAAAGTTGACTTCTATCAATTTATGTGAAAAACTTAGCCAATGAAATTCCTTTGTACTTTGCATAATGAAGGAGAACCATGATGACCCCAAAACCACATAAATAATATTAGATTGAGGGCTAGAAGGTGAATTTAGCTTGAAAATGAAAGTTCCAAGGGAATTCTTTGATTAGAGCTCAAAAAGAGGATTCAAAAAGTATTCTAGCGAGTGAATGAGAAGCTAAGTATTAAAATAAGAACGAGTAGTAATGAAGGAGTATAATGGATTTGGGGCTCCCATAAGGGGTCACAAAGACCATGTAGGGTCACACGGCCTATAGAGGCTTCTATAAGGTGTTACCTTGGTCCAAAACTTTCCAGAACTAAATTTCCAAGCACCATTAAGGTTATACAAAGTTCTAAGTCCACTTGTAGACCATGTAGGGTCACACGGCCTATAGAGGCTTCTATAAGGTGTTACCTTGGTCCAAAACTTTCCAGAACTAAATTTCCAAGCACCATTAAGGTTATACAAAGTTCGGGTCCTTACACTAAGTTTCATTAGTCTCATCAGTACATAGTTATCATTTAGTAGAGTCCTACGAATAGGTGCAAAGAAATCCATGATTT
Source organism: Solanum virginianum (assembly GCA_000787875.1). NCBI lineage: Eukaryota > Viridiplantae > Streptophyta > Magnoliopsida > Solanales > Solanaceae > Solanum > Solanum virginianum. Next base: position 12,867 of record DF357704.1, on the reverse strand, counting down.
ATCTTTGGGAGGCTACAGGATGCTTTAGAAACTCTTTGTTGTTGATTCTATTCATGCAGTATTATCAGTCGACTTCTTGGAATTTGATTGTTTCATTCTTTCAAAGATTTTCCATATAAGAATTGGTCTCTGGATAGAGGCGGGGATGGTTTGGTGCTCCTGACCACACGTTGAGATTTTGTTGTTGTACTTCTATTGAAATATATTGTTTTCCTGATTATCTTTTGACATATACTATATTCCTGATTATCTGGTGACATATATTATATTCCTGATTACCTGGTGACTGAGTTGTGACTCTATTTGTGAGATGCATGCTTGTCATGACCCAGACCTTGTGTCTAAGAGTGACATAGTGAATATGAACCCGAGAGTCACCAAACAAGCCTCGAAGTATCCATATTCACATTATCGGTTCAGAAGCATATAAAGAAGTAGTAAACTGATTGATAGTCACGCTTTAATAAGAAAGTTATTGCTGTCAGTAAGTAACCTAACCGAGGTTAGGGTCGAATCCATAGGGAATACAGGGCTTGACTACAAGAATTCACCACTAATCATTTCTAGTGTCTATAACTAAAATCTCCAAATGGGGGTTCATGTGATTCAAAAACTAAGATAAAATAAACACTAATTAAAATGCGAGAAAACACTCAAATTTGGGGACAACTTGGGAATTGTGCTCCCCATGGCTCGTTGACTCAAATACCCTATATAACATAATTGCAATTGGTGAATTGCATGCAGGACGGTAACTTAGATTGTTCCAGCCCTCTTGTGAAGGTGAAGGTAAAATTTCACCATGGCGCTTGGTCGGCTACCATGGCGTGCCAAATAACCGTTACCTATTGTCCTGATCAACCTTTTCTTAGTCAGGTTTAGTCGATTAGACGGGAACACATCAACTGAATCCTGTCATCTACTTCCCATTCCCAATTCATCACTACCTTGGTCAGGATCATGGTAGTAGGCAGGGTTTGATGTTGGCCACCACCAAACAACATTAATAACGAAGGGAAATAGACAATACATGCAAAACCCCAATCATAGAAATGCACAAAACCCAGGTAATTTCAAGTCAACTACCCATGGTTCCGACAACCCCAAGTTATAGGTGCTTAGCTACTCATGGCTAAGATAATACTCACAAAAATGCAAGTAATAGACATAGTTGAGAATTTTACCAACTCCAATGAAAGTGAAGACACCTAAATTGCAAACCTACAAGCTTGATAAATTTCAAAGTGTGTAGCACAAGATTTGAAATCCCCAAAAATAGGTTTTCAAAGGGAAAATAATAATCTAAGTTGAAACCCTAAAATATTCTTAGGAGAATTTTTTAGTGCTCAAAGACAAAGGCTAATATTTAAAAGTGTCAACTCTTATCTCTCTCTTGTCTCTCTTCTCTCAAAAACCTAACTTAAACAATTTATAGTATGTATAAAACAACCCTAAAAATTATGTAGAAAAGATAGCTGGCATCTGATAAATTTTACAGTTATGAGTCGTAGTCGAGGTCTCATATCAGGATCTTGACATCTTGGACTGAACTGGTACGAACCATAGGTACGAGTCATTGCTTGAGCTATGACTCGTATGTTGGTCTCGTAGTCTTGGTCTTTAGTTTTTGGTCTAACATTTTGGTTCTCTGATTTCTGTTATAAGTCCACTTGTATGAGTCATAGTTTGTCTTACGACTCGTAGGATAGGCTCGTAGGAGTGACCCTCACTTGGAAGATTTCAGAACTTTTGGTTTCTAATTCATTTTATAGCACCACCCTACGACTCGTAGTGTGAACTACGACTCATAGGTGGGCTCGTAAGGCCTATGCTTCAGCAAAATCTGCAACTTTTCTTTAAAATCATACCAACCTAACTTTTCTGCAAGATTAACAAGAAAACACATCAAAATGCTAAAAAGTCACTTTAAGAACTCACAAAATCCTTTGTTTTAGGCACCAAATGAGCTGTAATTTGACAACACATCAACATTCTCAACTTAGAATTATTTCTTATCCTCAAGCGATGACTCAATCTATGCAGACAAAGAGAAATAANTTGACAGCACATCAACACCCTCAACTTAGAATTATTGCTTGTCCTCAAGCGATGACTCAATCTATGCAGACAAAGAGAAATACATAGCAGCTATATCGATGGCATATACAACAGCTAATTTGATTCAGGTACCCAACTACTACTTTCAAAATAAAGTTGCAAAGTTATTAAGCAAACAAGAACAACATGAGATACCTGACAATTCAACTTACCGGTGCTCCCTCTAAGGCTAGAACAGGGGCTGCCAACATCCATAATAAGTCGGCCTTGAATTTGGCCAACTCCTCAGTAATCGCACTGATATTGGTAGGCCTAGCACCTTCGAGCCTCTTTAACCTTCCACAATCACTGGCATAGTCATATGCTACTCAAGTAGTGCAAATGTCATCACTAGAAATAAGTCCCTTATACTCACTCAAGAACATTCAGAAATCAGGGACTGAGGAAGCATTCTTACTCTCATAATTGAAATTCAATGCATACTGACTAACACCATAGGCTTGCCTTTATACTCATCTTCTGGTTTGGTGATAGAGTGAAGTTAGATTACTCTAGGACTTATCGGCTTATAACATAGGCTCAAGGTGCTTTGGTGGGGCATTTTGGGAAAGTAGCGACTAAAACATATCCTTGAATCATGTTTACCAACTCTTTTTGCTTCCATAATCCAACCATTTTTTTCATCAATCAACCCTTGTTTTCTTGTTTGGAACTTTTCTCGAGTGCTTTCTTTCTCTTTTTTTTAGCTGTGCCTTTATTTCAAACTCACTTTTGCTACCTTTTTCTCATTTACAGGCACTTGTCTTCTTTTTCTTCACTTTGTTCATGCTTTTTCACTTCTTTCTTGATTTATCAACTAATCACCTTATTATTATTACTTTACCATAATAAAGGTCACCCTCAACTTACACTTTTAGCCTCAGGTGAAGTTCACAATATCTATGCCTCAAACCAGGAACACCAACTGCAGTCACCCTCAACTTGGGCCTTTGGCCTCAATCAAGGTTCACATGTTCAAGGATAGACCAGGGCCAATATCAAGGTTTTTCATCAGACAAGATTAAGCTAGCAAGGTATCAAGAAAGAATAAGTACATGATAAGCTCAAAAATTTGGAAAAAGGGATTCTCTCACTTAAATGATGGGTTATTTTAGGCTAAAAGTTGTTTCACTCAAAGAACAAACGCCTAAGATCCTTTCTATATCCACCAGATCACCAATCCTACTTTTAGAGTAACAAGGCAAGTTTTGGTCCATACAAAATGCATAAATGCAGCAAAATAAGCTCGCAACACACATGGCAATTGCATCCACAATCAAGTATAGACTTACAGGTCATGCTTTCAATCTCTGCTTACCTTCACAATATCAGAACAAACATTGCCATATACTCAAAAATATATGAATGCATCAATACTCACAACCTCAAAAATTTTAAGGATACCCAATTTTGCATCAAAAGTTTAAAGAAAATTTAAGAACTATATATATGCCACAATAACATTATTATGCATTTACAAATTATCTCTACTTCCTAAAAAATATCGGTTCAATAGAAAAATAAACATCTACAAGGAAAAAGAAACACGGCAAGAAAACCTTGGGATCAAAAAAATAGGAAAAGTTATGAACTTGAGGCTACTCAGACTTTACCTTAATCTATAACTTTTACCACCCCACCAACAGATGATACTTTGTCCTCAAAGTAAAGACAAAACAAGAACAACACATTATAACATAGATATATATATATATATATACACATACATTCATTAAAAACCAAAAATAAATATCCAAAGTAAAAGTAAAAATAACATCCAACATAGACATAATTAAAACATAACCAAAAACCACATAAAAACAAGATTGTTTAAAAAAGAGAACAAAGTATCCAAAATGTCAAGATAAAACTGGGGTAAAAAAAAGTCAAATATCTTGGTGCTCATGCACCAGTCTCGGTCTAATCAGGGGGGTCTTGGGGCTGTCTCTCCTCCTCTAATGTAGTGCCGAAAGTACCCTCTCTAGGGGGGTGCTGTGTGCTCTCTGTCTCTCTGCATAGCCGCTAATAAAAGCGACTCCTGCACCACCTCCTTAAGTATGGGGTCCTCCTCCTGTCTCTGTTTCTTTGGGGCCGGCTCTGGGTCATCGTACTCTAGAGGCCTCTTTCCTTTAGTGCTCGAATAGTCGGCGAGCCAATCAAATACCTCATCTCCCACCGGTGCTCCCTCTAAGGCTAGAACAGGGGCTGCCAACATCCATAATAAGTCGGCCTTGAATTTGGCCAACTCCTCAGTAATCGCACTGATATTGGTAGGCCTAGCACCTTCGAGCCTCTTTTGGACTCTAGCCTTGAACGTACCAACCTGTACATCAATCTCTCAAACTCTATCATCAACTAACTCTCAGGAAAATGCCTTCATCCTATCCTCGGAGTCTCGAACAGACTGATCAATCAATGACTGGACCTGTGCTGATAACTCACGAAGCCTTCCCTCTGCTATAGTAACCCTGCGTAATAAAGCTCGAAATGTAACAATAAAGAAAAGAGGGTCAACCTATAAAGAAGGAGCTGTTGGTGCTGGAGTGCTGGATGAAGGTGTCGACTCGATCTCAGCTACAGGTGTGGACTCTGTAGTGGCCGAAGTAGTCTCAGTAGTAGTGAGAGATGGAGCTGGGACCTGAGGATCTATCGGAAAAGCCTCTGGGATAGGAGAAGTAGGGCATGGTAAGGCCACCGGGTTCTCGTCAGCCTTTATAAGGCTGGGATCCATAGTGCGTGTAGACTCCACCTGAGTGTCCCGATGGGGGTCGATGGAAACACCTGTTGCACTGCATAAACAATGAATAAGAACTAGAAATAGTAGTGAGGTGTTCATCCAAGCTGCAGCCTCGTGGATCTACTCTGATATAATCCAGGCCCAATCAATAGAATAACCAGCTAGGATGTTGGCCAATAATACAGGCCTCTCAAGGGTGATCATAGTATCCGCGAAAGTTGGCCTAATACGCTAGCAGATAATGGACCACCAAAACTTGGCCTGGAATGATAGGTGTACCTTCATAATCTAGTCCGCATAGTTTGTGATCCATGTACGCTCTATACTCGGATCGCAGATCTGACTCGCAATCCATCATAACAACTCTGTCCTGACCCCAACATCCTTCCCAGTGACTGCTCTTCTCATTTTATCAATCCAACTATCATACTCAGCGATCGATTGGGGTGCTCTATAGGTGGTCCCAAACTATACTCGACAGATTGTCTCCTTCGAGATGTTAACCTTCCTTCCCCTAATTGTCACCACTCGTAGCCTCGGCTGCTCGATTAGCTTCTTGTTCTTTAGCAGCCCCCGATAGAGTGTAGAAAAGTATGCAACATAGAACTCACGGACCACCAAAGGGGCATATTTGCCCAGCTGTTGTGTAGTCCAAAGGAGCCTGTGCTCATCCAATCCCGCATCCAAGTCAGGTACTCTGTTTAACCCTATTGTGCTCAACCTGGACTCCTCGTGAATTTGTCAAAAACGGCTTGCCATACCTCTTATCTTCTAGCCCCTGGTCGTAGATCTCTTTCATGCCCACAACATACCATCTGGGGTCAACCAGGGGCAGAGACTGGGCCTTCTCTTGCTCAGGCTAAGAAGTTTTCTCGGACTCTAACTCAGAACTGCATTGTGTAGGAGTCATCTGAGGTGAACTACTCCCTGTGTCATTTTTCTCCACTTCTTGTACCTTCTCTTCAGACTGGGAGGCACTTGTAACTCCCATAGGCTCCCTAGCTGTACGGGCTCGGGATTGAGGAACATTGGCTAAAGGGTCAATCCTGACCTTGTGGACTTCAACTGAACCCTTAGACCTTTCAGTCTCAAAAGACTCGTCCACTAGTCTCTGTCTGAACATTTGGATAGCCCTCTTGTCTTAAGCACATGATATCTGCAACACAACCAACAATCTTTATGAGCATTAAGACAATTTACTTACTTAACACACAACAAAGAACAAAACTAAATAAAAGGAAAACAAGAACTGATGCAACAGCAAATGTGAAGGTACAAGTGCAGCTACGACTTGTAGGATGACCTACAAGTCATATTCTTTCCTCATAGAACCAGTTGTGCCTTCAAAAATGCTTTTTGATCTTAGATATGAGACACAATTACGACTCGTAGGCTGGCCTATGAGTTGTAGCCCTAGTCTCATACCTATTTCCAGAAATATTTTCAAAACTCAGCTAAGTATACGAGACCCTCACTATGAGTCGTACCAGGTACTATGAGTCATATGTGGGTCTCGTATGAGGAATGCAAAGGAATTACAGCTGACTGATGCTTGCTATGAAGGACCACTACGACTCGTATAGGAACTTACGAGTCATAAAAGTGCCTCGTAACAGGGCACAAAACTACTTGTAATGCCTACTCATTTCTCACTCAAGCCACAACTTCGTCACCAAATCTCAACATATTTAAGCAAAGGGGAGCAAAGCAAAATTAAACGACACATCCAACTCCAAACTAACATTAGCAATTCAAAACAAACATTAACCCTAGGAGTCAAAATCAATTTTACAATTTGTCAAGCATACCAAACATAGAACACATTCCAAACCAACACTTGGCAATCATACAATATTCCAAAGGAACCACCATTCACAATGATTCAATCATAACTCACATGCTCAAACACAAGCAATCAGACCCATACTATCAAAACTTCAACTCCGATAACCATTCCAACCCTATGTGAGCAACAATAATGTGACACAAACAAAAAATTTTTATCAATTTCACACTCATGACCATCCATTCAAAACTCTCAACAAGGCTTAATCCACAACTCAATCATTTTCAAAGCCAACAAACCCTAGATTCTAAGCTTAGCTAAGAAAAGCAATGTATGGCATACTCAAGCATGATCAAACTAAACCTATACTCATGTAGGGAACAAGCTTATCAATAATAATCGAAAAATGAAATCAAAAAGCTTACCAATTGAGTTGAAAAGTGAACCAAAGTAAGGAGAGATGATTTTCACATCAAAAACCTAGAATTTGGTACCCTTACTGGAATCTTCGCCAGAAAATGACGTAGGTAGCCAAGAGTTTTGGTCGAAGATGGATTTACGGGATGGGAAATGGTTTTTTGTCGTCTTTAGGGATTAGAAATTGGATAAATTGGGGTCAAAGATTATTTTGACCTCTTTTTATAATAAACCAGGTCAGGTTTTAAAATGCCTCAGATTTGGGCTACGAGACCCCGACTATGAGTTATAGGTTGTCCTACTGCTCATAGGTCTTGGTCTTATACCTGACCCAACACTTAGCAAAAATTTAGAAATCGTACCAGACCACTATAAACCCCTCTTAAAATTCGTAGGGGATCCTACGAATCATAAGGTTGACACGTAGTGTATGTGCCAACTTCAGATGCTCATTGATTCCTTCTACGGAGCATGACTATGAGTCATTGGGCAGCCTACGACTCATAGGAGCTGCTCCAGGTCCAATTTTTCTAGATCTTCAATTCATCCAATTCTTACCTGCACACCAAGTCACAAAGCACAGAAATCCTCAAAAATATTGCAATTACATCATTGTCTCTTAATTTGAAACAAACCACTACTGCTATTCTAAGTCTTAAATAAATAAATAATTAGCAAAATATTGGGGTTGCCTCCCAAGAAGCACCTTATTTAACGTTGTGGCTCAACTTTGTTATCTTTCTTCATCAATAATCATCAAAGGCCCACACCTCGCTCTTGAACTCATCCGAATGTTTTATGGATCAAAAAATATCAAACACAACCTCAACATCATTCACCCTAAACTGGAGTTGACCTAAATCCATATCCACTAGAGCCTTCCTAGTGTCTAGAAAAGGTCTTCCCAAAATAATGGGTACCTCAAAGTCAACCTCACAGTCAAGGATCACGAAATCCGCCAGAAAAATGAATTTATCAACTTTAACAAGCACATCCAGCAGGATTCTGTCAAGTCTTTTGATGGTTCGATCAGCTATGACCAACCTTATTCTTGTGGGGTAGGGTGCCAAGACCAAGCCTTCTGAAGATGGTAAGAGGCATAAGATTAATGCTAGCTCCCAAATCGCACAATGCTCTTACGAATTCAATGTCACCAATAGTACAAGGGATGATGAATGTGTCGGGATCCTCACACTTTTGCACTAGGCATTTGGTCATGATCGTACTACATTATTAGAGCTCTTGTGAGAGCTCTTGGCTCAAAATGCGTTTCTTTGTTACCAAATCCTTCATGTATTTGGCGTATCCGGGCATTTTCTCTAAGGCTTATAAGAGAGAGATGTTGATGGATAGTTGTTTTAACATCAATAAGAATTTCTTGAACTTACCATCTTCTTCCTTCTTCTTGAGCCTTTGTGGGAAAGGAGGAGGTGGTTTTGGGATTGATTTGGCTTTCTCTTTCTCTCCCACCTCTTGGTCCTCCACTCCCCTACTCCTTGGAGTTTCTTCCTCACTCATTACCTTGCTATCAATGTCTATTTTCTCAAATTCATCATCAACAATTAGCATAGGAGGATCCATGGTGTTTTTGCCACTTTAAGTCATCACAGCCATGCAATGCCCTTCATTCTTAGGATTTTGAATCATGTTGCTTTATAAGGTGCCCTTTTGGCATTGGTTCAAATGTGAAGACACTTGTCCAAATTATTGTTTAAGTTACTTGATTGCCATGGAATGAGACTCTATTTTCTAATTTATGCTTGAAATATTGGTCTTCATCCCCTTCAAAGTCTCATCATGGTGATCCACCCTCTTCAACAATTTATCGAATATTTTTTCAATCCTCAAACTACTTGATCCGGCATCACGGTTATGTGGTGGCACATAGGGACCATTCTTATAGCCTTCTCTTCTACCCTATTCTGTGTTTGGTACTCTCTCTCTTTCATAGTATCCACCCTTATTATCTTTGTATGCCCCCTTTTCGATTGATGTTCTGACCTTGATTCCCGGAACCTTGCTTCCAATAATCTGAGTTGGATCCTTGGGGTTTGTTCCGAAAACCCATCACTTGGTTGCTTACAAAGCATGCATTCTCATCAAAGAATTGATCATCATAAACTGGAGTCCTTGGAGGTTGAAGGGTTACCTCTTGCACACTTGCTTGATTTTGTTTTAAAACCAAGTCCATGCTCGTACGGAGTTGAGCAAGTTATTCCATAATCTATTCATTTACCTTTGCTTGCCAATTATTTGTGGTAACCGCACAAGAGCTCTTTGTTGAACCCCTCTCACTTTGGCCCCATGCTCGGTTGGTCCTCACCACTTGTTCCATTCTTTTAGCAACAAGTTCAAATGGTTAATCAAGACAAACACCTCCCATGATAGTGTTTTGTTAGTACATTTGAATGCACCAAGTATGCAGGAATGCAATATATAAGAACTTATTAAACCTGTATTTCAATGTTAGATGATAAGGACACATAATAAAGAAAGAAGTATATAAGCTAGGAGTGTAATATATCAATATGTCATAAAATCCATGATGCATGTAATGCATAATACTTCAATATAAAGGGGATGAGACCTCAACCGACATATAAGACCAATAGAGCTATTACTTGGAATGTCAATGTTATCTCACACCAGATAAGAGGTGTTCTACTTGCCAAAGGTAAACCATACTTCTCCTTACAGGCCTACCATTTTAGAGAAGTAACCTTTCTTACGGGGCTCTCATTTGAGATAGGATTGTTATATCATATCATATCAAAATTGTAACCGCACTTTATGGGCCTCCCATTTCGGTGAGGATTACTATATCAATTACCTATGCTAGCATATAGTTCAAGAGAAGGAAGAGGGCCCTTGGGGATAGCCCTGATGCCCCTAATCTCATCGGTGTTAATTCATCATTCCATAAGAATAATATACATATACATATACATGCTTTCAAAAGAGGCACAAGTTATTTCAAATCATTTCAACGCATATTTGGACTTTAAAGCCAAACATTCTTCATAATCAATCATACTTGGTCACAAAAGTCAAATCATACTTCAAAGCATACTTTCATGTATAGGAATAGCTCATTCACATATACAAGATGGTGTAACCACCTAAAATGCTTAAAGAGCCATAGCATAGGCATTTATGTGATCACATTCTTGTCATAATCATATGTGAACTTAACCCACCGAATAATTTTGATCAAAATCAATGCTCATAAATGCATACCATGAATGATGTGAGGATAGCATGGCAATGGAGATTCAAACTTAAATCAATAATACAATATGAAATTTAAGTAAATCCATAAGTAAATCCACATGTAAATCACAATTTACATTACTCATGCTTAGATCAAACTTTAAAGGGACAATGCATGTTCAAATCTTCATAATATCAATGCAATTCAACATATTAGGACTTAAATCACTTTAAAATCAACATTTAAACATAGTTCGTATCTCAATTGAATCAAATAAATAATGATCTAAAAGACCCATGTTCAAAGTAAGCTTAATTTTATAAATCATGGAATAAAAAGAATTTGGTTCTTCATAGTTGAAAGGGACCATGAATCAATCTCACATATCTTAGCTAACCAGGAAGAAACAAGAAGAATTTGATGAATAAGAAGACCCTTCCTTAAACTCCAAGCTAAGGCTTCACTAGTTCATTTGAGAGGAGTTCTTATGGGAGAGTTTTAAATAATTCTAAGTGTTGAATTGAATTTGAATGAGAATAGAAGATTATAGGCTTTTTGAGAGGTTTAGAATAGGTTAGAAAGTCATAAACAAACCTTAGGAATAGCCAAAATTAGAAGAACGTCATTAATAAAATGGATGTCAAAAAGTTGTCAGGGCACACAGACCGTGTAGACTTCTATAGGCTTCACTTAGACAAATTCTCACTGATAAAATTTTGAGATGGTGATTCCATACTTAGAAACTTCTCACACCAACACCCATATGGGAGGCCATACGACACGTGAATGGGTCACACGACCCGTGAAGGGTTTATGTGTGAAGTGCCTTGGCCAAAAATGTGGTTTTAAAGGCCAAGGCTTCTCAAATGAGCCACCACACTGCCAGTGTAGCCTCACACAAGCTGTGTGGGGTTCATGTGGTGCAAGCCTTAGTCTTGAACTCTAACTTAAGGCCAACACTCTACACACAAGGCCAAGGGCTACCTCAAGGCTCCTCCATATGGCCTGTGGAGGTGCCTATGGGGTGTCACCTTGGTCAAGAACTTTCCAGAACTAAATTTCATGAATCGTTAAGGCCTTACAAAGTCTAGGTCCTTACAATGCTATACCCTGGTAGTTAGATGGGTTGTTTATTATTGTTCTAGATACTTTTTATACTTCTAATTATCATCTTTCTTTTGGGCATTATCCTAGGATTAGGCTAATGATGTCCTAGACTTGCATTGTCCAAAGCATGTATGTAATGACCAAGTTGGTCATTTTTGGCATTAATGGTGAAATTTACTATTTTACCCTTTTGTAAGTTGCTTTGGGCCTAATTTGAAGTATTTGAATAGTCAAAATTAAAATACTAAGTTTTAAAAGTTGAAATTATGAAGTTTGGCACTTTTGGAGGCTTAAGTTAAGGATAAAGTGAATTTTAATGTCATTCTGACTTTTAGAGATCAGATTAGGGATTCGTTGATCCCATTAGCTTTGGAATATCAAAACTGAACTACAGAAAGTTGTAGAACTGAATTTGGAGTTAAAATAAGATTTTTAGACCCAAAGATGTGATTTTTGTCATTTTGAGAACCAAAGTTTGACTTGGGTCAACATTTGGATTTCAAAAGTTTGGATTGGAATTCTGACAGTTCCAATAGTTTCGTATCGTGAAACAAATTCTAGAAATGGTCTTAGAATAATTTTTGGGGTTGCCGAGAGCAATTTTGGTATTTTGATGCTTTGAATTAGCTTCATTGACTTGATCGCTAAATGTGGCGAGGAGGCCTGAAAACTGATTTCCGATGATTCCATTGAGTCCGGATGGCTATTTCTAATATGGATACCTTTAAAGTTTATGAAGTTTTGAGCTCAGATGAGTTTCAGGGTTCCATCCGAGTAGGGTAATTGGACTTAGGTTGCTGATTTTGCTGATATCTGGTGCAGGTACTGTTCTTCTCCGCATTCACAGACCTGGTCCCCGCATTGGTAGAGTGGTGTGCCATTAGGCTCCGCATTGGTGAAACTGGTCCCCGCGTTCGTGGAGAGTTGGGCTTGGTTAGTCTTCGCATTTGCGGAGAGCATTTCACTATTCAGTTTGAAAACCCAGAAAGACACCAGTTTTACTCCATTTTTGAACTTGTCAAGCTTTTTGGGTGATTTTGAAAGAAAGTTTCAAAGGATTTTTCTAGGTAAGTGTTTTTAACATTATATTAGTCATTTTCCATAAGTTTTATCTTGATTTTGTCCTAAATTTCATGAATTAAATGTCTTAAATTAGGGATTTTTAGACTGTGATTTTCAAACATTAACTATTGATTACTCATTCAATTTAAGCTTGCTCTTAATGGGATTTTCATCCATGAACTCTATTTTTCGAGTAGAACTTGATTTTGAAATCAATGTCTAGATTTGAGACTTTTGAATTTTAGCCCTAACTTTGACTATTTTGCCCCTAAGCCTAAATTATACGAATATATGTATCAAAATTCTTCTCTTGATGAGTAATAACTAATATTGGTAGTGCTTGATCGAATTGGAGGATCAATTTGAGGATTTGAGTTGATTGAAAGCTTGTTCGAGTACGATTTCGGCATCGAGGTAGGTTTGGCTAACCTTTTGGGATTGGATTTGAGT
>DF357705.1:96336-135159 GCA_000787875.1 Solanum virginianum | reverse complement strand
TGTGATAAAATTTGTAAATATGCTAACTACCCAGCTATCAATTTGTAGGATTACACTGAATATATCGTCATTCAACATTATATTTTCTATTGACACTTTTCTATTTTACCAATCTAAAGTAAATTGAAAAATATCTTTATAAAATATATACCTCCTCCATCACAGAAGGGTCAAAGTATTTAGAGATCTCAGTGTGAATTATTATTACATGATTAATGTTTAAATTTATTTAAAAGAAAATTGGCATGTATAAAAGAATATGAAAAAGTTGTATTATATAGTTCCAGAATTAGTTAGTGAGTCCATTATTTCTAGCAACTTGATGAAAGAAAAAGAAAAACAAGAAGATGGTTTAATTTGTACATATTAAATATCAAGTTAAACCCTTAGGTATGAGAATTAACTTAACACATGTAAAGAAAAAAGGAAAAAAGTATAAATTCGCTTGTTCATAATATTCCCTAACTTTAATATTACCCACATTTGTAGCCAGATTCAATATAATGTAACCCCATATCCCAGTTCAAATCCCACTTTCACATTATGCATGGAATTTGCTTACTAACACAGTATATATAGGAATGTATGTTGTAACAAACTTAATCAAGTGGAACTGCAAGAATACTAGTTGGAGATGTTTGATGAATAAACAATGTTTCTCAAGTCTATTAAGGTGTTCCCGAGAGTTCCCTTGACCACTTCATAAGGGTTTAATTACTTTGTTGTTTGATGCCCTCCTAAAGTGTTTGGGGGAACTCCTGGGTTCACTTTGAAATTTACACAAACAAGTAGAGATGCGAGAGTACTAATGGGAGATGATGAATTCAATGATTCATGTCTACATCTATCAAGGTGTTCCCTAGAGTTCCCTTGACCACTTCATGAAGGCTTTATTACTTCATTGTTTGATGCCCTGCTGAAGTGTTTGGGGGAACTCTCGGGTTCACTTTGAAATTTACACAAACAAGAAGAGGTGCAAGAGTACTAATGGGAGATGATGAATTCAATGATTCATGTCTACGTCTATCAAGGTGTTCCTGAGAGTTCCTTTGACCACTTCATAAAGGCTTAATTACTTGTTGCTTAATGCCTTGCTGAAGTGTTTGGGGGAACTCCTGGGTTCACTTTGAAATTCACGCAAACAAGTAGAGGTGCAAGAGTACTTATGGTAGATGATGAGTTCAATGATTCATGTATACGTCTATCAAGGTGTTCCCAAGAGTTCCCTTCACCACTTCATGAAAGTTTAATTACTTTGTTGTTTGATGCCTTGCTGAAGTGTTTGGGGGAACTCTCGGGTTCACTTTGAAATTTACACAAACAAGAGGTGCTAGACTACTAATGGGAGATGATGATAAATTCAATGATTCATGTCTATGTCTATCAAGGTGGTCCTGAGAGTTCCCTTGACCACTTCATGAAGGCTTAATTAGTCGTTGTTTGATGCATTGTTGAAGTGTTTGCGGGAACTCCTGGGTGCACTTTGAAAATTACACAAACAAGTAGAAGTGTAGGAGTGCACGCAAGAATTAGTGAATGTAATGATTCGAATCTACATTGATCAAGGTGTTCCTACGAGTTTTCTTGATCACTTCATGAGGGCTTAATTACTTCATTATTTGTTGCCTCACTGAAGTGTTTAGGGTAACTCTCAGGCTCACTTTGAAAATTAATCAAAGTAGAAGTATAGAGGTACTAGGAGGAGATGATCGATGCAATGAATCATGTCTACATCTATATATCAAGGTACTTCCCATAGTTCCTTTGACTGCTCACTTCGTTCTTTGATGCCTTGCTGAAATGTTTAGAGGAACTGAGTTCTCTTTGAAAAGTACACAAACAAATAGAGGTGCAAAAGTGCTAGAGGGAAATGATAAATGAAATGCTTCATAACTACATTGATCAAGGTGTTCCCTAGAATTTCCTCGACTACGAGGATTAATTACTACATTTTTAATGCCTTTCTGAAATATTTGGAGGAACTCCTGGGTTCACATTAAAATTTACACAAATTAATAGAAGTGCAGGAGTACTAGCGGGAGATGCCGAATGCAATGATTCATATCTACATCTACCAAGGTGTTCCTGAGAGTTCCCTTGTCCGCTTCATGAAGACTTATTTGCTTAGTTATTCGATGCCATGGTGAAGTTTTTCAGGAAACTCTCGGGTCCTACATTGATGAGATTTACCCAAATAAGTAGGAGTGCAAAATCAACAAAAGTTGTGGTGGAGTAATAAGTACTCCTTCATTCTTAACCAGAAGTCTGGGGTTTGAGTCCCTATGGGTATAGAGTCTCCTTTGTTAGGGAACACTTTATCCCCCAATGTGGGACTTCTCGACACGAATTCAAATTTAATTGAGTTCCAATATGCGCACCGGACACCAGGCAGAAAAAAATAGGAGCGCAAAAGTACTTCAAAGTATTTAGAGATCTCAGTGTGAATTATTATTACATGATTAATGTTTAAATTTATTTAAAAGAAAATTGGCATGTATAAAAGAATGAGAGATGATGAGTGCAATGATTCATTTCAACATCGATCATTACATCGTATTTAGTTATTAATATCACAATGTTTAACTGTTAATACTTTTTTAACGAGTTGAGCTAAGATACATGTCCTTGGCCCCATACAAATTTAACTCTACCATTTTTTCGATAAAAGATATTCACAAAATAAAACATTATGCTATAAGGAAAATTACAGATACAGTATGCAACCAAAATACCATAAATATATTTCATAAACATCTAAAAGACATTATGCAACCAAAATACCATAAATTCATTTCAGAAATATACAAGAGATAGATCTAGCAACAAAAACCATAAAGGATCATGACCAGAATATACTTTTTGATGGTTTGGAACTTGAATATTAAACTCCATGTCTCGCCTTGGGAGAGTACCCTAGGCATGGCCATCACTTGAAAATCATTATATTGCTCCCAAGCGAACCACTTAACTCGATCAATCATTCAATCACACAAAGGAAGACCCAGTTCAAGTATATGGAGAACATTCTAGTGGCTAATTAGTCAATAACTCAACGAGACAACAGTTTTAAAACCAACAATTCAATCAACTAGTTGATGTCTTAAGAAGTATTTTTGAAAGGAGCAAGTCTCAGATATAGAAACATCAATTCTAATTCATAATTGTCTATAAAGCCTTTATTTCTAGATATCTAGATAGTGCCAATGACAGTCCATGGTTACCTAAAAAAGAATAGAAGTATTAAACTCGAAGACGAAACATAATTGGATCCTCCGAGTGTAAGGAGGTCTAGCCACAGTCAGTGAGATCAAATAGATCGTTAACGAAGCACTTGTTGAGGATCCCCATAATCTATATCTGTATTATGAAATGATACAACGTCAAATTGTGTTAGTACATAAAATGTATAGTATGTAAAATAGCTAGAAAAAAAATAGGCTCAAAAGTACTTAACTCAAAGACTCAACTCAGGAAGATAACACAACTCAATAAAACAATACAACTTTAAAAGTGACACATGCTTTAAGAAGGACTCAATAATATGCAACCCAATCAAGTCATATCATGTATTGTCATGCACTATTTGGGAGTTTCTCTAATTGACAACCATTATATATGAGCTAGTGATGATACAACAGTTTGCACTGTCGATGCCGTTGTCGTTGTCGTTGCTGCAGTCGTCCAATACTTTTTCAGGGGAAGAGACACTTAACCTCATTGAATTCACAATCAATCAAGTCTTTTTTTAGGACATAAAAGGCATATTACCTCTATCCTGTGCGCTCAACTTGTTCTCATTAATTTCATTTACCAAATTATGCTCTTACAACCCAATCAATGCATAGAATTTAGTGAATGCAGGAATTCAACTAAAATTTATGTGAATGAAATATGAACAGGCACCTCAGATATTCAACTCAACAACACCATCAATAGAGTATGTAATTATAAACAAGAATATAGTATAATTCAAGGATTCAATTTGTAGGAAATCAAAAAATTCCAACTTATAGAATTTGGGTACGCTGACAAACTCAATCCAACATTTAGGTTGCCTTAAATACCTAGAATGAGGGATTTCTACACGAATTATGAAAGTTGGGCTTGAACCCTAGCTTCTCCTTTTTTCAGTTCACCATCCTCAAAAGTTTTTAGAATTAAAGTGAGAAAATTAAAATAGCATGCATTTAGGAATTGATATGAGGTCATATTCAGCCTTAAAATAATGTGGGTTAAGTGTAGAAGGGATGAGAAAAAGATTAGAATGCACCTCATTAAAATTGAGATCTGGCAATTCTTACCATATAGTTTGCTCTTACCATATATTTTTAGGACCCTTAATTTTTTAATTATATTTTTCTCTTACCATATGTTTTAAATTTCTTAATTATTAATTTTCCTAATATCAATTACTATATAATTTGCTTTTATCATATATTTTAAGACTCTATAATTATTAATTTTTTTAATATACCTCTTATCATATATTTTAGAACTCCTTCATTATTAATTTTTCTAATACCTGTTACCAATATTTTGCTCTTACCATATTTTAGGACCCTTTGATTATTAGTTCTCCTAACATACCTCTGACCATATAGTTTCCTCTTACCATAATAACAAATAATTTAATGTAACGACCTAGAGCAACACAATGAAGTATTGTCCGTTCTTGGGTCTAACCATCACGGATTTATCCTTTTGGGCTCACCCCAAAATGCATTTAGAGTATATAGACCAGTCTATTACTTATATACTCAGTATTTTTCTTGTGTTTTGCCAATGTGGGACTTCTCATCTCAATATGGGTTGTTATATACACCCCCTCTATGGACTCAGCGTCCTCGCTGAGGTTTGCCCTACCTCATGGTTTTGCCTCACCGCATGGGATTTGCCTAGATTCAGCACTGAGGTTTCCCCCGCCTTACCGAGATTCTCCTAAACTTAATTTAACTCTGACCCACATCAACAAAGCTGACACAAGAGTGGTTCTGATACCACCTATAACGACCTGGCCCAACACTGTGAAGTATTATCTGCTCTTGGGCCTAGCCCATCACGGATTGGTCCCTTTGGGCTCACCCAAAAGGTGTCTCATAGTATATAGACCAGTTCTTTATTTATATATCCAGCATCTCTCTTGTGTTTTGCTGATGTGAGACTTTTCATCTCAAGATGGGTTGTTACGTTTAAAAAATATAAAAATACTTTCATGTCGATGAGAAAAAAATTTTAGAACCCTTACAATATATTTTCTCTTACCATATAGTTTAGGACTATTTAATAAAATATATTGTACTCAGTTATTAGTTCTCCTGATACCTCTTACCATATACTTTGCTCTTACCATATATTTTAGAGTTACTTATTTTTAAAATATATTTTCTTCTTACATATATTGAAGGTTAATTAATTTTTAAATATTATAAAGACAATGAAATAATAACTTGAGAAAAATAATACTCCCTCCGTTCCATTTTATGTGACACTTATTGACTTGACACGTTATTTAAGGAAAAAAAGAAGACTTTTGAAACTTGTGGTCTAAAATAATTTTTAAAAATTTATACGACTGAGAATTATTTCATTAAAGGTAAAAAAAATAAATTAAATTTAAATTATTTTTAATAAGAGTAAGATGACATTCTTTTTGCGACGGATCAAAAAGAAAAGGGTGTCATATAAAATGGAATAGGGGGAAAATGATAATTTCATCTATTTTAAACCTTTTTTTAATAAAATGCAGAAAGTTCAATCAATATTTATAAGGCCATTCATTTGTTTAAATATTATATTATATTATATTATATTTATTACCAAATGTGTTGTTTCTTGTTGTTACATAATGTAATAGACCAATACTTCAGTGATCCTAAAAGTTATTGACAAAAAGATAAATCACCAATACCTCAAATCCAGACTAGAAGTACTATGGAAAGCTACTGAAGAAATCATTCTTATCGATTTGGGATGCGACTACTATATCGCGAAATTTTACAAAGAAAAAAACTTGAAGAACGTGCTTCAAAACGGACCTTGGTTCATCAACAATTACTTCATATCAACAAAACGATGGATACCAAATTTTGTCGCATCAGAGGCCAAAGAAGACTGCTCAGCAATATGGATACGCCTCCCAGAATTACTAACAGAGTTTTACAACCACAAATCCTAGCTAAAGTAGGGAAAATATTGGGGACTTGTTAAAATCGTCATATGTACATCACAGACCCTTAGCGGGAGATACGCTAGAATTTGCATGGAAGTAGCACTTGAAACTCCAGTAAAAAAGGCAATCCACATTGGCAATCACAAACAGGAGACAGTTTATGAGGGACTTGACATTTTCTGCAGCGCATGCGAAGTACTGGGTCATAGTGCAACTAGCTGTAAAAGGAGGAATACTAACATAGAACAGCTTACCTAAGAGACACAAATACAAACAAACAACATTACAAATGTAAAGGACAATAGCAGTGCAGAGGTAAAGGACAATACACAATCAACGGCAACAACCATACAAGAGAGAGCATGGGAACCAGAGGAGGGCCAGTGGAAGACCGTTGTCTTCCCAAGATACAGGCGAAACATCAAATTAAAAGACCACAGATCGAAAGTGAGACTCTTAGTCCAGGTATCAATGTTAAACTATTCGAAGCTACATCAGGTAAGTATCTCGAATCTAAGGTCCTTACATATCGTAAGAATTCTCATCAAACTGCAATCAAACCCATTCCTTGAAAAACTATCACGAACACGAATCAAAGCCGCGAAAGTGTTCCCAACAATGACATCACCACCATTGATGTCAGAAAAATCAAACAAAAATAAAAAATAAAAAAAAATCCAACCCCCCCAAATGGAATAGGTCACCAAAAAGCTGGAAACAGTCGTCACTGACATGGAAAAAATTATTAATCCTAAATCACCCCCTAGAGCATTGCCTAGAGAACCCCAAAGGCTGATTAGAACTTCATACGAAGTCAACTTTGGGCCACACACCATGGCCCCACCAGGTATGCCAACACAGCCTACGGCAGTAGCTATGGACGTGGATAAACAAAACGCCACATTAATTAATACGATCTTTCCAAAAAGGACACATCCCTACACTGACAAAAAAGAGTGCTTGGCTTCCCCAACACTCCTTGTCTCACCCACCTCCCCAAATGAGGATACTATAAATCAAAAAAAATAGCACATAATCTTACTAATCCTGTACATACCTATCCCCCTATTCCTAGTAGCCCTCCTTCTATTAAAGGCAATATTCCTCATAAAGGAATATGCATGGATTTTATTCCCACTAAAGCTATAACTATTAAACTTACCAACAAAACAAACAATGCCTCAACTCCCATTCTCTTCACACCAACGAAGACATTTCTCCACCAGAACTCTACTCCTAAACCCAACACGAACCCCATATCCACAAACACAGCAGAGTCAAATGTACAACAATGCGACACCCTACATTTCATTCCCGTCCCTTCAAACCTTTCCTGTGACAATGGGGGTGGGGGGAATACGTATTAAGCTACCCCAGCACCACAACCAAACCTCCCACCAGCATCTTGGCTAGAAATGGGACCTCAAAATCAAGCACTCTCTTTCAAGGCCATAGTGGAGGGTCGGGAAGTGATCATTGTAGTGAGGAACCCAACATTCATAGCTCATGTCATATCGGAAGGCATGAGGTTAGGGATAGAAGCATACAATAACCATCTCTGGCTGTCATCTCTCTTCCACCACTATCCTCTCCAACTCTACAACTCCCCATTCTTTCACTTCCCAACATGGGAAATGCTTCTACTCAACCCACTCTTCCCATCACAGAGCCCAATACAGAATCACGATTCCCTGATATACCCAACCCAGTTCTTTTCGACCCAGATAATGGAAACCACCTTGTTCCCTTGGCCAAACCAGAGTGCAGCAATAAATGCTCACCTCACCAATCCCGAAATAGCTCAGGACAGGTAGGAGTCTCCACCAATGGTGGAGCTTATCTTTCCAAACCCTCAGGTACAAGCTTGAACTCAACCTCTGATAACAGTAGGAGAGTCAGTGCAAAATATAGAAGTGACCCAAGAAATAGAAGAACTAGAGGAGACCATACAAGTGATGAGAGAAACCCGAATAGGGATAATAATTCTTAAAGAGACAAAAGTTTTTCTATTCAGGGAGAGATATGTAAAAAAAATGTATTCTAATATGCCCATCAAATCTCAAAAAAAAAACTCGATAGACATAAGGGCACCCACAAATCAAGAAATAGGAAATTTTATAATAATCCTCAATCCAACACTAATGAGGGAGACTCAAACGGAGGGGAGTTAGAATATAGTAGCTCCTTAGAAACCTTTGAATAAATCTATGAACTTCATTATCTGGAACTGTAGGGGGTAATGGGGTAGAGTTTAGGCGTAACCTTAGATCACTATTGGACTGGCATAAACCACCGCTAGTAGCCTTGCTTGAAACCAAAATGCAATATCACCAATCACTTTTAGATGATTTTAATTTCAACAACATGGTACAAGTCCCAGCAGTGGGGAACTCCAGAGGTCTGGTGCTTCTGTGGGATGCCTTTTAGTTAGATGTGGATGAAATATCGATTGCTCGACAAAAAATTTATGCTATGATCAAGGTACGCTCCTTCAAACATTCTTGGATATTTAGCTGTATCTATGCAAGTGTATACAAGAATATTTGGAAGGAACTCTTGGAAAACTTAAAGAATATCAAAAATAACTATAATGGGAAATGTCTAATAGGGGGTGACTTTAACGACATTACAAACAGTAAGAAAAAAGAGATGGAAGACCCCTATACAAGGCTAGGACAAAGGAATTCCGGGAAGTCATTAATCATTGCGAATTGATAGATTTAGGGTTCAAAGGCTACAAATACACGTGGTTGAATAAACGTTTTAAAATTAAATCCAAACTCATCCACGAGAGACTGGACAAGTTCTTCTCAAATGATGATTGGCTACATTTGTTCCCAGATGCACATGTCCAACATCTGCCATGTACGCATTTGGACCACTATCCAATACTGTTATCTCTGACAAAAGAACCTGCTATGAAAAAAATAAAATTTTTCGATCCAAAAGCATGTGGACAAGTCACCCAGACCTTGATAACATCATAAGGGACAGTTGGAGCAAGCTAAGAAACACATACTCCAGGCAATCCCTGTATTTACCAAAATAGTTACAGAGTGGAACCATCGAACCTTTGGAAACATCTTCCGAAGAAAAAGAAATATTCTAAATAGACTAGGGGGTTTACAAAGCTCTGTACACTATACTACAAGCTCAACACCTTGAAAAGGACCTTATTATGGAATATAGCCTAAAACTAAAACAGAAAGAAGATTTTTGAAAACTTACCTGGCTGAATAAGGGCGACTCAAACACTAAGTTCTTCCACACCACTATACTTAATAGAAGGCGAACCAACAAAATAACATCTCTGGAAAATAAAGACGATCAATGGGTATATGACCAAACAACTATCTCAAACCTAACTCTAAACCATTTTCAAAACAAATCACAGTTACACTCCCTTAATTGGATACTGTAGGCACCAAAATACAAACCCAAACCTAGAATCTCTTTGCCTCCTGCCATCGGATGACAAAATCCAACAGGCACCCTTCTCTTTTCAGCATTTTAAATCACCGGGCCCTACCCCTTCAAACTCTATTAATCGTAGCCAAGTAGTTGCCACTAATTTGTATTGATACATAAATAATATATATTATTTCTTTTGGACGATAAAAAAAAGAGTTATATAGAAAAAGGTAGAGCAAAGGATAAAATAAGATAAACAAAGGCAAAATGATTTTTAAAAAAATTAAAGTGACCACATGACTGCACCAAATTGATCACCGGGCCCTACCCCTTCAAACTCTATTAATCATAGTCAAGTAGTTGCCACTAATTTGTATTGATGCATATATAATATATATTATTTCTTTTGGATGATCAAAAAAAAGTTATATAGAAAAAGGTAGAGCAAAGGATAAAATAAGATAAACAAAGGCAAAATGATTTTAAAAAAAATTAAAGTGACCACATGACTGCACCAAATTGATCACCGGGCCCTACCCCTTCAAACTCTATTAATCGTAGTCAAGTAGTTGCCACTAATTTGTATTGATGCATATATAATATATATTATTTCTTTTGTATGATCAAAAAAAAAGTTAAATAGAAAAAGGTAGAGCAAAGGATAAAATAAGATAAACAAAGGCGAAATGATTTTTAAAAAAATTAAAGTGACCACATGACTGCACCAAATTGATCACCGAGCCCTACCCCTTCAAACTCTATTAATCGTAGTCAAGTAGTTGCCACTAATTTGTATTGATGCACATATAATATATATTATTTCTTTTGGATGATCAAAAAAAAGTTATATAGAAAAAGGTAGAGCAAGGGATAAAATAAGATAAACAAAGGCAAAATGATTTTAAAAAAAATTAAAGTGACCACATGACTGCACCAAATTGATCATCGGGCCCTACCCCTTCAAACTCTACTAATCATAGTCAAGTAGTTGTCACTAATTTGTATTGATGCATATATAATATATATTATTTCTTTTGGACGATCAAAAAAAATTATATTGAAAAAAGTAGAGTAAAGGATAAAATAAGATAAACAAAGGCAAAATGATTTTTTAAAAAATTAATGTGACCACATGACTGCACCAAATTAATCATTATATAAACGAAACTTTGTAGTTACATAATGATTGACTTAACAATATTATTCAAGTGACCATCAAAGTATAAAAGTAAACATCATATTTAAATTTATCAATAGTCGATAAAGTACAATAAATAGTAATTATTTCATAAAATTAACTAATTTCTTTAGAAAACTGTATATATACCAACAAATTAAGTAAAAAAAAATGTAAACGAAGCACTGGTTGCTTCTTTGCATGCCATAATGAGCAAAAATTAATTAATACGTAAAACTCTCGAGAAGTAACAATATTAATGAAAAAACTCTAGTATGGACGTTAATAAAAAAAATCAATTTAATTTGTGCTACAAAATTTTGTTGAATAAATTAAAGTTATCAGTTATTTAATTGAAAATATTTGGTTGAGTAAATTAATAACTTCTTACACTTGTAAATCTAATTTATTTATTTTTTAGAAGTGCTCATTACGTAAAAAATTTAATCATGTAAAATAGGTCTCCTCCTTTGACTATATATATCTACATCAATTGAAACATGCATGTGATTTTATGATTTATAGGGTTAATACGTACAATTAATAGAGGTGATATATTTTAAATTGTTAACTAATTTGCATAATGAATGCTTGAGAATATGTAAAATTTTCAAAATTATGAGTCGAAAGTATCTAAAATGGGTATTTTATTATGTGTTTAGGACATATTTTATTTTAAATATCTAAATAGAATTTATTAAAAGAATACAAAGGATTAAATTGTACATAATGAGAATTCCTCAACCCCAACATTTTTTAAATATAAAAAAAATAAATTAGTGAAAGGAAAGCATATCCTAACACACCAAAACTATCCATCAAATAATGATTTTTATGATTTGACCAGATTTATATTTATCACTTTGGTAACTAATCAATATTAGCTAGTCAAAACAAGGAAAAATATTAAAATGAGACTAATAATATGGCAAAAAGAATTAGATTTATATTTATGACTTTGGTAACAACTAAGATTAGCTAGTCAAAATAAGGAAAAAATATTAAAATGAGACTAATAATATGGCAAAAAAAATTAGATTTATATTTATCTCTTTGATAACAACTAAGATTAGCTAGTCAAAATAAGGAAAAAATATTAAAATGAGACTAATAATATGGCAAAAAAAATTAGATTTATATTTATCTCTTTGATAACAACTAAGATTAGCTAGTCAAAATAAGGAAAAAATATTAAAATGAGACTAATAATATGGCAAAAAAAATTAGATTTATATTTATCTCTTTGATAACAACTAAGATTAGCTAGTCAAAATAAGGAAAAAATATTAAAATGAGACTAATAATATGGCTAAAAATAATTATGGCAAGTGGACAAAAATCATGTATATATAGTTGGCAAATTTATGGTAAAATTAAACTTGTTCATCAATAAGAATTTCTAAGATCCTCCTTGTGTTCATCCTTCTCCATCTTGAAGATCGATCTGTAAGTCCTTCGTTTTTTTCCTTTTTCTCCTAACAAAGATAATAATTAATGGAGATAATGAGGAATTATAAGATGATGATGATAACTCTGATTACGTTCCTCTCAAAGATAATAGTGAAAATGATAAGGATAACGTTGATATGATGATGACGACAATGGGATGATGGAGATTCAAGATGCATGATTATGATGATGAAACACATAATCATCTCCTATATCTCCATCATCATCATTGTCATCATCATCATACGTCGTCTTCCTCATTATTTTTACAGGAGCCACATAATCAGAATAACCATTATTGTCATTATTTACCTCATCATTCCCTTTGTGAGGAGGCATATAATCATCCCCTAGAATCTTCACCATTATCATGTTATGTTTCTTGTATAAATAATCATTGTGCTTGTCATGGACTGCATTAGCTAAAACGATTTTATAATTTTTTTTATTATTAAAATCAGTGATAACTTCGTAAAATTAACTGCTACCATATAAGAACTATGGCCATTTACTTTCATTTCTAACATGAAAAAATAAAAACTGTAGCTCAAAACAAAGAGAAGATCTAAAATTGCAAAAGCTATTGCACATTCAAAAGGATTTTTTTTCTAAATGAATACAAATTGTAAGAACTTTGAAAGACATTTGAGTAATTTTTTTATTTTATTTTGTTAAACTCTGTTTCAAATTAAAATACGATTAATAAATTAAAAGAAAGAGTAGAAATTTCTAGTAAGTGGATAAGCTTAGTCATCTACCTAATATACTTTTCTGAAGATAACATTGAATTTAATGAAAGTAATTATTTTTTATAAAATTATTTTGTCAAGTAATACAACTATGGCCAATGATGGTGTGCTTCATGGCAAAGAAAATGATGGTGAGGTTGAGGGAGGAGATGACATGATAGAGATTCAAAGAATAATTATGTGATGATAAAGCGATGATGATGGGAATTTTGGGAATGATTATGTGTTTCTTAGTAAAAAAATAATATAGACAATGAGAAAAAAGATGAATGATGAAGACCTCGAAAATGATTATGTGCTTTCTAACAAAGCGATTGATAAAGACAATAAGAAAGATGATGACTATGGAATGGTTAGAGTCTCTATCATCTTCATCAATTCTTTTGCTAGGAGGCACATAATTATCCATAGAGTCTTCATCATTATCATTTTTTTATTGTCTCTATTATACTTTTTGTTAGAAGGCACATAATCATCTTCAGAATTTTCATCTTCATCCTCTTCCTTCTCGTAGTCTTTATTAGGTGACACGTAATTATCCCTTTAATCTCTATCGTCGTCATCTTCTGCCTCATCGTCTCCATAATCTTCTTTGTTGTGAAATATATAATTACCTCCTAAATTTTCATCATCATCTTCTTTTTTATTAAGAGGCTCATGATTAGAGGCACCATCATCTCCATTATTAGTCCCTTTGTCAGGAGTTATTTGATCATTCCACTAAAATCTTGTTATCATCTACATGTTGAAGGCATAAAATTATTCTTATAATATTTTTTTATTTTATTTTCTTTTCAGTCAGCTCAAAAAAAATAACATATATTTTTATATTTAATAATAATTTAACTTTAAAATATCAATTTTATCCTTAATGAAAGGATTTCTAGCCACACATGTATGACTCATTTTAGACCACAAATTTTAAAAAAAAATTCTTTCTTAAACTTAAACTTCATACCAAGTCAAACGAACTCACATAAATTGGGACGGAGGAACTATTTATTATCCTCACTACATCCCAATTTATATTAATTAGCTTGACTTAGCATAGAGTTTAAGAAAGAAAGAAAGACTTTTGAAACTTATGACATAAAATAAATCATAGATATTTATATGGCTAGAAATCATTTCATTTAGAGTAACTTAAGCTTTTTAAAGTTAACTTAATTATTACGAAATATAGAAATGTGTCTTTTTTTTAACTAACTAAATAAGAAAGTAAGCGAAATAAATTGGGACAGAGTGAGTAATATTTTTTATTAAACTCAGTGTTATCTTCATAAAGTAACTATTTAAAGTTAAACTCCTTTCATTTTATTTTATGTGACACTTTTAACTTTGCTCAGTCTTTAAGGGAAAAAAAGAATTGAAACTTAATGTCTAAAATAAACTTTAGATATTTGTATTGTTGTAAATTTTCCTCAAGAGTAAAAAAAAAAATTAAAAGCTAAATATTTTTAACTATACTAATACGACTTCTTCTTCTTCTTTTGAATAGGCAAAAACAAAAATGATACCACATAAATGACATGGAGGGAGTAGTTGGAAAAAGATACAAGATCTAGAGTTACAAAAGGTATTGAACTTTAAAGGGAAAAATTTTAAAATAACAATGAAGATTTTAAGAGCTTTAATTTTTTGTTCACACAGCATTAGTTAATTATATATTTGGCTAAGATGATTCTAATTTGATATAACTATATTAATTTGAGCTGTAATTAACAAGTGTACTGCGAAAAAAAATCAAAATTCTTTCAATTTTTATTTTTTTTAAATATTTATCCTATTCAAGGTACAATGGTGCAACTCTAGATCTTGTTTCTGATTTGAGTTATATAAAAAAAAAAATTCAAATTAGAAATAAAATTATATGATCTTAGTTCTTTTTTTTTTCTTTTTGGTAACTGAATTTTTAATTATTACCAGATATATCAATTTGTATATTTTTTTAAACTCTGGAGTTGGACATAGTCCCAATTTCAGAGCTCGTTACTTTGAGCCTATTACTATTACCAACTAATTCATGGATAGTAATTTAAATTATCCATATGTTTAGCCAATCCAGGATATAAGTTACTCCTACAGTGAATCTCTTGAATGCATTGCCTGATGATCATATCTGCATTTTGTCTTGTCTTTTGAAAATTTTTATTGTTCCTTTCTTGCCATATGAAATGCTAGCACCATTCTATATACTTGTGCTTTTGGTGTCCTCCCTATTGCATGTGTTGTTGCCCATTCTATATATTATGACCTTAGTTCTAATATAGTAGTAGTTCAATTTATGAAGATAACATTGAATTTAATAAAGAAAATAATATGAACAAAGATGACAATGGTGAAGACATGATTATGTGTCTTTTAACAAAGCGATTGTTGAAGACAATAAGAAAGAGAATGACTTCAGGGATGATTAGAGTCATCATCTTCTTCCCTATTGTCTTCTTCAATTCCTCTATAATCATCTCCAAAGTTTCGACCATTGTCATCTTTCTTTTAGTCATCTCTATTATATTTTTTCTTAAGGTGCACATAATCATCCCCAGAATCTTCATTTTCATTATCCTCCTCCTTATAGTTTTTATCATTTTATTTATTAAGTGCCACATAATTATCCCTTTAATCTCTATTATTGTCATCGTCTTCATAATCTTCTTTGTTATGAAATATATAATCACCTCCTAAATTTTCATCCTCTGCGTCTTCATCATCATCTTTGTTTTTGGGAGGCTCATGATTAATTAGACTCACCATCATCTCTATTATTAGTTCTTTTTTTAGGAGGTATATAATTATTCTGCTGAAATCTTTATTATCTTCTACATCATTTCTATCTTTGAAGTGATAAAATTAATCTTATAATATCTTTTTTGTCTCAATTTGTATGACTTATTTTTCTTTTAGACATTTTTAAAAAAACATTTTTTTATATATATATAGTAACAATTTAATTTTAAAATATTCATTTTATCCTTAATGAAATGATTTTTAGTCATACAAATATATATGACTTATTTTGGATCACAACTTTTAGAAATCTTTTCTTTTTTCTTAAATTTTGTTTAGTAAGTCAAACTTAGTACTCATATAAATTGGGACGGAGAAGGTATTCACTATCCTCACTACATCCCAATTTATATGAATTAATTTGACGTGTCACAGAGTTTGAGAAAGAAAGAAAGAAAAAATTTTAAAATTTGTGGTCTAAAATAAATCATAAATATTTGTGTGGCTAGAAATCATTTCACTTAGGATAAATTAGATATTTTAAAGTCAAATTACTACTAAATACAAAAATGTGTCATTCTTTTTAAGTTATATAAATTGGAGTAAAGGGAGTAATGATTTGTATTAAACTCAGCGTTATCTTCATAAATTAACTAGTAAAAGTAATAATCCTTTCATTTCATCTAATGTGGCACCTTTTAACTTGGCTCGATCTTTAAGAAAAAAAGAAAGACTTTTAAAACTTATGGTATAAAATAATCTTTAGATATTTGTGTGATTGTAAATTATTTCATCAAGGAACGAAAAGAAAATTTTAAAGTTAAATTACTTTTAATTATAATAAAATAATTTTTTTTTAAACCAAACTAAAAAATAAAGGGAAAACTATTACATTCATATACCCCTTTACATTTTGTACCCTTTTAAATGAAAATATTTACATTTAAACTATTACATTCATATACCCCTTTACATTTAAACTATTACATTCATAGTACCCCTTTGAATGAAAATATTTACATTCATATACCCTTTTACATTTTGTACCCCCCATACTATTAAAATTTTGCTTCCCAAATATTAAAATTTGTGCGCTGTAGTCAGCATCTGCTTGTATGATATACCAATAGGGTACACATATACCAACACGGTATCACAGATGATTAAGCTCAATACTATATGATACTGATATGGTGTATATATACCGACAGAGCACATAACGAATATATTTTCTACTAATTTAGAGTTTAATAATTTTTTTTTATTTATGTCTTTACAAAAAAATTCTATATACCAATTGGGTATCTATATACTGTCAAAGTATCACAAATGACTGACCTAATTCTATATGATACCGCTATGATATGTATATATCGCCAGAGTATATTTTACAGTGTTTATGCTGACATCAGCATGATGTCAGCACGCGAAATAAAATGGGGTAAGTGGATAGAAAGTTAAATAGTTTGGGTAATGGGTCCATTAAGGGTAAATAGTTTATATTAGGTTTATTAAGGATAAATAATTTAAAATTATGTCTATTTTATGTATTTTTTTCAAAAATAAATAATGTCACATAAATGAGATGGAGGGAGTAGTTGAAAATAAATACAAGATCTAGAGTTACAAAAGCCATTGAACATTAAGTAGGGAAAAAATGTAAAACAACAATGATGAAGATTATAAGAACTTTGCATTTTTATTCACACGGCACTAGTTAATTACATATTTGATTAATATAACCGTGTCAAATTAAAACGATTCAATTAAAAAAACTAAAAGCAAAAAAGCTCAAAACAGTTTTCCTTATGGATTGGTCTAGGATAATTTGATAAGGGATTGGGAGTTAGATTGTAAGTTTGATCATTTGAGTAGATAGTTGAGATGATAAGGAGATTGTATATGGAACTGAATCCGGGTGTATAACTCTCGAAATTGATCTTGGCGTTAAAAGTATATTTTTTTATCCTGATTTGAGAGTTTGTTGTAAATTTGGATTGGGATGTGAATTACAAAGTTTCTGTCTCCGTGTAATCCACCATGGGAGTGCCGCCATGGCGGGGTAAGTTGCTGCCATGGCGAAACAATCGCGGATTTAATTTCAGAAAAATTTCAAATTCGTTCTTATTTATCCCACTTCGTCTTTGAAAAAAATTCAAGTTCATTCTTATTTCTCTCACTTCGTCCTTAAGAGACCAAAAATAACCTACGGCTATTTCTTCTTCGATTGTCCACCAATCCTCTTACTAAAGGTAAATTAATTGATTCCCTAACTTGTATTTAATTTCCTAGACCTTAGATTTTAGGAGAAATTAATGTAGGAATAGATTTAGACCTATTATTAATGGTGGGTAAAATCTTAGTTGGGGGAGATAATCATGGGTTTGGTCAAGGATAAAATTTTGCTTAATTCGGATAAATAAGGTCATTGTTGTTAATTATGTGTATTCTGTGATTGTTTATAGACTAAAAACGAGCTAGCACTTTAGAAAAGGAGAAAACTCCAGTTCAATAGAGTTCAAGGTCTGAATTCGATTTAGTTTTTGATTTAATATTTTCATTTGTGTGATGTCCAATCAAAAGGTCTATGCTATATGTTCGATATGGCTAACAAGAGAGGTAATGTATTGTGTGATATATGCATGCCAACTATCTCATAGTACTTGCATGTATGTGAAAAGGAATATAATTATAAACTAAAACTGATTGGTAATCTATCATAATCTAATTGCATGCAATGAATCTATTACTTGAACTTGACTAGTTGTGCATCATTCATTGTGGATGTGAGTATGACTGTGACTATGGATTGAGTGTCACATTTCGATACAGTATTAGACCGAGTACCGCATTATGACACATTATTGAATTGGGTGTCACATTCGAACATATCATTAGATCGGATGTCACAATCCGACACATTATTGGATCGATCAGGTGTCATATTTCATAACATAACTTGTTTGGATTCGGATCCCTTGAGAGGTCTATTGTTGAAATTGCATTGATTTTGATAAGTTGAGACTGTTATACGAGTGTGAATTGTAAACATTGTATTATTTTCAGTATGTGTTTGATAAATTATATTTTGGTTGCTTATTTATATCTTGCTTATTGGAATAGCCGCATAATCCATCCTCCTTTACAAAACCAGCAAAAGAGATCAATAGGGGTGGAAGAATGCATAATGATAATTGTGTGATTTGTGTTGAAAAAGTTGTGAAGGAGAATTATCAACTCAACACTAATGTAGAGTTTGTTGAGTTGATCAAGTAGGCATTAGCTTATAAGGGCAAAATAATTAGATTATCATCTCAATACATTTGAGAGCTAACTCAATGTATGAATAGGTTACAAAGTAAGCATTGGACAAAAAGAAAAGTAATCTTGGAATGCCAATACATTTAAACATATAGACAACAAAATTTGGCGGATACAACAGAAATGTACATTGACCACACCAAAATATGTATACTCTCCGAGTCACCTTCCGCGAGGAGACTTTTGATAGGCTTGTAATGGAGAAGCAGACGGAGTCATATGCAGGGGTGAACGATGATGCCTCCTGGGCGATGCAGCCACGGGGCTGGAAATAGCTCTTGGCTCGGAATGGGAGAGTTTACTAATGCCTTTTGAGGATTGAAGTTCTTCAAGAGCAGTTAAAACCTCGGACATTTTAGGGCGAAGCTTGGGCTCATTACTTAGACACTGCCAAGCAAGATTAGCAGCTGTATATGCTGCTTTCTGAGGATACTGGCCTTCTAATTTGGTGTCCATTATTCGAAACAACTTCCTTTTGTCCCCTAAATATGGTTTTGCCCAGTCTACAAGATTCTGCTCTATACCAACTTTTGTGTTGTCGACTGCACGTCGTCCTGATAGAAGTTCGAGTAGCACAACACCAAAGCTGTATACGTCACTTTTTGCTGTCAAACGACCTGTAAGATGGTGCGATATTTAGTAACAAGATAACAGTCCAGCAGTATATAAGCGTACTGACGATAGAATGTGTTTCTTAAGGAAAACAGAGTTATCTTTACTCATAATAACAAATGCAGCAACTTTACTCTTTCTTTTCGTGAAAATGCAGCAACTTCATAGAAAGTCGGGATAAATAAGACAGGTAACTGGGAATACTTTTAAGGGTCATCATAGGAATAAGTATACATCTAAATATCGTTAACCTCTTCTCCATGTTAAATTAAAGCCAACGGCCATAGCAAAATTAGTGACAACAATTTTTCCCCTTCCGAAAAACTTATGTACAAACACATTCCCTGAATATATTTTTTCTTTTTTAGCAACTAACACCATAACAGAACAAAATTAGACGATGCTGCTAAAGCATTACCATCATATCTAAACTATGAAAAGTAAAGTTACATCAACCATAGAGCAAGATTAATCTTTTCTTTTTTAATTACAAGGGGAACCCACAGCTGCTACCCTTTGGGTGCATACAGGGTAAACCCCCGCTCCTATGTAATACCTCGCAAACCACATAGGAGGGGCAACCTGCACCAGGCAAGCCTGGTGCGACGAGCTTGATATCAGAAATCATTGTTTAAACTGTTTCAATCCAAAACAAAATGGATGTCCAATCAAAAGGTCTATGCTATATGTTCGATATGGCTAACAAGAGAGGTAATGTATCAACCTGTAGCAACATATTCTGGAGCAGCGTAGCCTTGCGTACCCATTACTTGAGTGGATACGTGTGTGCGATCACCAGTTGGCCCTGCCTTTGCCAAACCAAAATCGGACAGTTTTGCATTGTACTTGCATGTATGTGAAAACACCAGTTGGCCCTGCCTTTGCCAAACCAAAATCGGACAGTTTTGCATTAAATTCCTGCAGTTCAAGAAAGCAGACATGTCTTAAGCTTTGCAAGACAGCAGGAGAACTTATGCTAAGGGAAGGCGTATCAACACAAAGGGGGATTGGGGTCTGATACGTACTGCATCCAACAGAATATTAGAAGCCTTGAAGTCCCGATATATGACTTGTTCTTTAGCATCATGAAGGAAAGCGAGGCCTCTAGCAGCACCAATAGCCACCTTAATTCTTGTTGCCCAATTCAAAGGCTGAGGTCCTCCTATTAAACAAAAAGAATAAGCCAAGAATTACCACCAAATTGTAAATAGCATATAATTCTAAGCACCCCCCTAACATGTGAGCCAAAAACTTCGCCACCCTCGATAGTTTGAGGACATAAAGGAAATGGCAGAATGAGAAAGCATTATTAAAAGGCAGAAATCACAGTAGTATGCCAAATCCTAATCTAGGAGGCAGAAAAAGTGGACATACTTCTAAACAAATGGTTTTCCAAGCTTCCTTTAGGCATGAACTCGTACACTAGAAGATGGTTGTCACCGTCAATGCAATAGCCAATGAGTTTAACCAGATTCGGATGACGAAGTTGCCCGAGGTAATTAACTTCAGTCTGCAGAACATTTGACGTTAATTAATATACCAATGAGAAAAAAGGTTCAATTTAAGCACCACTATTGCATAAGTAACATACCAACCACTCCTTGTGACCTTGAAAACCCTCTGGCTTCAATTTCTTGACAGCAATCACTATTCCAGAACCAGGCTTCGAAGCAGTAAGAGTTTGTGCATCGATCCATCCTTTAAAAACACAACCAAATCCTCCTTCCCCAAGAAGACTGTCAGGTCTAAAATTCCTTGTTGCATTTTTCAGTTCATTGAATGAGAAGGATTTGACATTAGGAGAAAACAATATTTCGCCTTCACATCTTGGAGTAGGAAGGCTTTCGGAACTGCTTTTCCTACCATAAGACGGAATACTTAGGCTCGATGGAACAGAAGAATTGCTTTTTTTGCTGGGAAATCTTGAGGCTTCAGAAGCTGGCAGTAAAAGAGTAGGAAATGTTATTGTTCAGTCAATTATATCAAAATGCATTCTTACAATAGAACTCTTCGTTTCAATAGTCAGTTGTTAACTTTAGGGGACAGACCAAGACTCTACAGTGTCATCAAGTTCAGTTAACTTATTATAATGTTTTTTACATCCTAAACATAAGGAAATTGGACACAGACATGAAAAAGAAGAATCTTGGTGATTGGAAACAAACTACAACTACAACAACACATCCGGTGCAATACCACACAAGTGGTGTTTGGGGAGGGCAGAGTGTACGCAAACCTTACCCCTACCGTCGGAGATAGAAAGGTTGTTTCCTAAGACCCTCGGCTTAAGGACATAGGTCCAACTATTCACAGTGAAACATAATTATTCAATGTGTTCAAGCAGAAAAGAGTGATTTTTAAACAATCTCATCACATTTTGAGTTCAAACAACAGCTGAGGTTGAGATAGCAACTAGGCACAAAGCAAACAAAGAAATCACCAAACTCAAGCAGAAATTCACAATCAACATACAAAAGTCACAAATCTCCCTACCAAATTTTCTTGTAAAAGTCAATTAATCTGGAAAAAAAGAAAAAGATCCATGCTTTAATGCACCAACATAAAGATTAAACCAAATTCATCAATAACAGGAGCAAAATGAAGCAAACTACACATCACAGTTCTCTCTGCAAGCTAAAAACTACTATATAACTTAAGCAATTAAGATTCACAAACAAAGAGAATCCAAACAACTAAATTCACCCATAAAAGCAGAAAAAACAAGGATCAATTAACTAAGCTCTGAAACATAACAAAACTACTGAAAGCTATTAAAACCAAAGAACTATATTACCCATCACAAAGCAGAAAAAGATGCACAAAAAACAATTTCTAACCTTCTCCATACACCCCCCAACCCCAATTAACCCGAGGTTATTTCGAAAACAGTCTCTCTACCTCCGCGAGATAGTAAGGTAAGGTTTGTCGTTTGTTGTTCCATACCCCACCCCACATACAGAGGAAGCAGCTCAATAAACTCAAAAACATTCAACAAAAGAACAAGAAGAACTAGAAGAGTCAAGTACCAGAAGGGTTATTAGAGCTCAAAGTAGCTTCAACTCTAGCTGAAGAACCAATACAATTACCCATCAAGAAAACAAGAAACAAAAACCCCACAAAAGATCCACCCTTTACAACCCAAAATCAAGTCTTGGCA
The DNA here is from genome assembly GCA_000787875.1 of Solanum virginianum. Classification (NCBI taxonomy): domain Eukaryota; kingdom Viridiplantae; phylum Streptophyta; class Magnoliopsida; order Solanales; family Solanaceae; genus Solanum; species Solanum virginianum. The sequence goes on along the minus strand of DF357705.1, from coordinate 112,387 downwards.
GCAATTTTTCTGCAAAAAATTCCAAATCTTGAACAACCCAAATACAGGATATTTTTGTTTTTTATGGAGCTGTAAAAAGTTTGGTGGGAAAAAATTGAAAAGGGTCACATGGAACAACTACTAAAGAATAATTCTTGAAGGCTTTCTAGGAGATAAATATAAAGGAAAAAGAAAAGAAAAGGAATTAGAGGGGAAGAAGCTATAGAAATGGTAGAGTAGTTTCCTTTCCTCTCCATTTCTCACTTGTCTTTATCTACTGGACAAAATGTGTGTCCAATTTTGATAACGTGGGCGTCACTGTTCCGTCATCGTTTTTCTTATTTACTAATTTGTCCCTACCCATCTCGAGTGGCGGAGCCAAGACTTATATCGAAGAATGTCAAAATATAAAGTAGTAAGCGGCCACAAAAAAAAAAATTAATCACTAAACTGTTGAGTTAATTCTTTGTTTTGTGTCAACAGGTATTAACTTTAATATATATAAGTATAAAATAAAAATTTGATTTATCTATATAATATAAATTTTTGACGAGCGACATCCCTCGACAAAGGATAGCTCCACCCCCTACCTATCTCTACTTGTCAAGTCCTAGTAATTTCATGGCAAAACGCATGAACACATGTGTCTTATGTGGCATCCTATATGACAATATCCTTTGAGAAAAAGATTCATTCTCTTCGTAAAAAATATAAGGCAAAACCAATTAAGATTTCTTCGTATACTATGTGAAGTCTGTATATTATGCCACATAAAATATATATAAATATATTTGTTTGTTCAATTTTATATACTTTTAAATATATATTTGTACATACCAAAGTTAAGGAGCATAGATATGAGCTGAAATCAAATTAAAAAGTATATTTATGTACCATGCATAATTTCATAATTCTGTGAAGTTTGAAAATATTTTCCCATTTTATTTACAATGTTTAATTATAAAAAAATTGAAATTGAAGTTACGTTAGAAATATGAAAAACACCTAATAATCTATTTGGTGCTATTTTTAAACAAGATTAAATTTTGATGTTATCCACTTTCAAATGAGTAGTAGATGGCCAAATGACTCGTGATGAATGCTTTCAACTAATTAGTCTCTATTTTATTCCTTGTGAGTCGTGATGCACGTTTCAACTAATTATTTTAGTTGGTCATGTTGATTTGAAGCTCTTTTAATTAAATAATTTTTATTAATACTATTTTAAAAATTCAAATCTAACTTCTTCCTTCATTTTAATTATTTATTGTGATTTTTTATATATTTATTACAACAAATAATTTAAAGCGAAAAAAATAAATAAACTCGATGCAATGATTGTCAAATAAAGCTCATAGAATAAGTTTTCTCTATCAATATCTTTATAATTGAATTCATCACATCGAATGTATTTGAAATAATTTACTTTTTCTAAATAATTTGCAAGTTATTCATAAGAATAGATTAACTTAATATGCACTCAAAAGATAATGATTATGAATTCATTGGAATTCCACAAAAATAAAATGTATACTACTAGATAAAAGTGGGAGCAACTTCAAGAAAAAATATGTTTAATGCCCTCAAAATGAAAGAACCAAAGAGACCACATCAAGTTGACTTAGAAATCATAAGTTAAAAGTTAAAAGTCAATTAAAACGATTTTTTACTCTTTTTGGCTAATATATATGCCATTTTTTCTTATGAGCTCATTTAATAGAGAATGATATTTTTTTAATATTTATACTTAATAGTAATAAGTTAACTTTAAATTTTTATTTTAAATTATTATTTCAATGCATCTCAATCTTTCTACAAATTTCCATTTAGATGGTTGAAATTGACCATTAAAAAATAAAACAATGACCAATAAAATAATTCAATGAAATAATTTATAATGATATCAATCACAAATTTCAAAAAATAAATTATTCTTAAATTTCATATCTAAACAGATATCGATCATTCTATAAATTCGAATAAATCAAATATTCCTCAAAAGAATATTATTGTTGTTAAATTAAAGCCTACCAAGACATTTTGATTTAAGACATGATAAACGTCATAACATTGGAAGAAACTGGAGTATTTTCTTACTCCCAAAATTGGAAAATTTATAATAATAATAACATACTCAGTAAAATTCTATAGCGAAAACTAAACTTATACTCCTTTAAATCAAATTATTTATATTCACGTACCTATTTACATTTTGTACCCTCATACTATTAAAATTTTACCCCCCTAATATTAAAAATTGCGCGTTGACATCAGGCTAGTGTTAGCACCTGCTTGTATGATATACCAATAGGGTATACATATACCAACAGGGTGTCACAGATGATTAAGCTCAATCTATATGATACAATATGGTATAAATATACCGACAGAGTATATAATGTATATATTTTTTACTAATTTAGAGTTTAATAATTTTTTATTTGCTTCTTTAAAAAAATCATATATACCAATTGGGTATAATATACTGCCAAAGTATCACAAATGATTGAACTCATTCTATATGATACCGCTATGGTATACCGCCAGAGTATATTTCATAGTATTTATGTTGACAGCAGCATGATGTCAACACGTGAAATTAAAAGGGGTAAGTGGGTAGAAAGGTAAATAGTTTGGATAATGGGTCCATTAAGGATAAATAGTTTAGATTGAGTCTATTTTTGTGTACTTTTTCCAATTCTATAAGTGGAGTCTTGTGGGGGGGAGATAAAATATAAGCAGACCTTATCACTATTTTATAGAGATAAAGAGGTTATTTTTGAAAAAATTTTGTCTTAAAAATCAAATTCCATAAATAAAAAATATTAGATATAAAAAAGAGGAAAAAGGAAAAAGAAAAGAAAAAGAGAAAAATTTATGTTTTTTTTTGGGGGGGCAATCATCAGGTTCCCACCACACGGATATAAATTATAATTGTGATTATAATATTTTATCTTATACAACAATGTTTTAAAAAGTTCAGTTGACTTAAAATCCAGTAGTATCTGGCCAGTAAGTCTAATTCAATTATTGAAGATAAAAAATAATTAAAAACCATCCACTTAAGTCCCGTACTTTCTTCTGGATTCAGCCTGTAATTAATCTTTATTTATTAGAACTTCTTACTATATTTCATTTGTCTTATTTTAAGTTCTACTATATTTTAAAAGTAATATTTTATGTTTAATATTTAAACTAGATCAACTCAATAATTTTTACGAGCTAAATTCGAATACTAAAAAATTATATAAAAAGTATCAAAACTTGCAATTTTTTTTATATCATTTTAATAAGAAAACTATTTTAAATATTGATCAAACTTTACATAAATCAATAATTATAAAGAAAACATAACAACTAATATGGGATTGGGAGGTAGGCGCACTACATTATTGGAAAAAACAAAGAAAAAGTTTTCCACATCTCAAATTGTATAAAAAATAAACTCTTTATATATGCAATATCAATTACTCTTTGGTTGGCCCAGTGGTTTGTGTTTAGGTTTGAGGCGTTCATGTTGGAGGTCTCAAGTTTGAAATCTTTTACCAGTGAAAGTAAGAGGTTTGCCTTTTGGGTCGAGCTCATCGCACCAAACTTATCTACTGCGAATTACCTCTCCTATGTGATTTGCGAATTATTGCATCGAAGCTAAAGTTTACCCATGTGCTCACCCAAAAGGATGGCGACCGTAAAGACTCAACTATTATCATACTTTGATAAAAAAAAATTTAGAAAAGTACTTTTATTATACTTTAAAACCTCGATTTTTTTTCTAATATTTTACTCTAATTAAGGATATATTCATGTGCATTATTCGATTAATATTATAACTTTATGTTATATGCAAAAATCTATAAACAAGTTGGAAATTTAAAAAGTAATTTCAGCTGACTTTACACTTTAAAAATCCAGTTATGAGTCTACAATTCAAGAGAAGCATTTAGCCCCACGATTAGTTCTTGACAAATCCAGCAAATCATTTTATTAATTACTATTATTTCCCATCTTAAAAATAAAATTATTACTAAATTTTGCTGAACCCCTAATTCAATTACCACTTGACAATAATACATCAAAGGTTCATTAAATAAAGTACATGATGCCTAGGATGTGTTAAAATAAGCAGGTTATTAATTCATTCAAAAGTTATTTAAGGTTAAAATGAATTAAAAGCGGGTCAATATATATTTAACTCACTCAATTATTATATGTCATTGAATGTTAATTATTCTTTTATAATTTTTTAGTACTTAAATATTACTCTCTCCATCTCAAATTAATTATTTTTTTGAGACTTTTTTTAATATTCAGAATAGTTGAATTATTTGCCACAAGATTTTTTTTAAAATAAAATTTTTATTTCTGTTATATTTGATAAACAAGTAAAAAAAATATTTTTCTAAAAATATGTGTACAAATCTATAAAAAAAATAAAAAAATAAATTAGAAGCAGAGGATTAGATGCAGGTGGGATAGAATTTTATTTATTTAAAATAATATCAATTTTTTAAGGTAGGAATGGAGTAGAGACTGAAGTTTGAACTTTTTAAAAATATTTTATAAAAGAGATTCAAAAAAATAAAAGGACGGGGATTGTTGGGGGCAGGGTAGGGGGTTACACAGAGGTGTGAGCAGCGGAGTAGGTGAGAAAAATATTTTAATTTTTTACTTTTAACTAATATTAATATTTTATTTAATATTTGTCAATATGGCATGCCATGTGGCAATATTTTCTCTAATAAAGGATAGTGTATTGCACACACCATTAGGTGTGTTTCTCAAACTAATAAGTGATAGTTTAGGTATGAAATTCACACTCCCAATAGTTTAGGTATGAAACTCAAAAAAAGGGGATAATTTAGGTGTGTTTTTGATAATTATCTCTACTATTTATTTATTTATTTATTTATTTTGGTAATCACTTATCTCTACTATTTATGATTATAATTTATATGTTATAGCATATATATCAAATAAAAGAAATAATTCTTTAAAAATATTCTAACAAATTTTTTATTGATCCATTTGAACTAAGTTTCAACTTGATTTTTGATGGGTTAAAATGAGCTAAGTTAATAAATAAGAAACTTTCAAAAATGACTTAATTTTGACATAATTGAAAATCTAAAACTATAGCTTAGATATTTACTATTCATAGTACTACGAAGAGAGAAACGAGCGAGATTTGCAGAAAGAGAGATACTACCTTCGTCCCATAATATAAGGGCATCTTTCTATAAATATTTGTCTCATATTGTAAGGGCTTTTACTAAATTAGGATAGAATTAATTTTTTTTCATTTTACCTCCACCATTAATTAGTACATTAATGATTTTTTCTAACTTAATTTAATATACATTGACATAAATAAAGGGTAAAATGGTAAAGTTAACTAATGCATTGATGATTTCTTAATCACCATGTAAAATGAAAAGTTTCTTATATTATGGAATGGAGAGAGTACTAAATAGAGATTGTATTCGACAAATATAGATTGTATTAACTAGTAATATAATTTGATACGTACAAACTCATAAGTTTTATAGCACACAAAATATTAGTGACTCAAATCAATATTAATACTAGTAAAGACATCAATTCAACTTTAAGAAATGTAATAATGTTGAATATTTATTTTACTTAAAATTATTTTAATATAAAGATTGTATTAATGAGCAATGGAGTGATTGATACTTGTGGAATTAGGTTGTAAATGTAAGCATGATGCGTTTTTGTTAACTACCTCAGCAATGATGTAAGGTTCCTTCAAAGAGTCTCCTATGTTTGTTTTTTCCACATAAACCATCATGATGATCTTTTTTCCACTTCCCTTTTTTTTTCCTCCCTTTTACGCTTACTATTTTAAAAAAAAAAATCATTCGATGTTTGATATTCAGTGTCTACGTTAGAATCTGACTATATTTAAGTGTCCAGTACATTTTTACTTTCTTGAATTTTGGCTTATTGATTTTCTTACAACCTATTTTAAAGGTTTATCATCAAACCTTAAAACTACAAATTCGACAAATAAAATCTAAATAAAAGTGGTGTATATATATATATATATATATAATTTTACTTGTAATATTTTGTTTGATACGAATTTAAAGGACCTATTATAAATATAATAATATAAATATATAAAGTTATTTCGTCTCTAATCGTTTTAATTTATAAATATGTTATTTCACATATTATGTGATACAAGTAAAAAGAAGATGTGGCAATCAACATTGTGATAAAGTGATAATTTTGATAAATATTTTTTTAATCATTAATTAAAGGTTTCAAATTTAAACTTTGAATTAATACTAAAATAAATGTCAAAAATTGATACAACTAAGGTCTTTTTCAACAAAAGTGGATTCACATTGGAGGTCAATAAAGTTTTGAGCGTAAAAAATTAAATATTTTTTTTTGGTATGAAAAACAAACTTCGTACATTTCTACAACTAGACCATTATATTGATGCTTATTGAACAAAGACAATTTTTTTATTTATACTCCTCAAATATATATTTCTTTTTCATGAAAAATCAAGAGTTGCCTTCAGAGATATTAGTTTTAGGCAAAAAAAAAAATTTTAAAAATAATTAAAAAATCAACCTCAAGAGATTGATTTTTTTGCAATTTTTAGAGGAAATCAACCTCAAAATGTTGAATTTTAACGCCAAATAATCCTATCTCTAAAGGTTGATTTTGTTTCTAAAAAAGAAATTTAATCATTATCTTTTTCAAAAGTGGAATTGAGGTCATAGTGGACATGCAATCGTCTATATTAGAGACTAGAGAGTATTTTATTCTTAATATGAAATTTTTTAATATAAATTTTGATTTAGATAAATTTTAATACGAACACTCCATTTGTGAATGAAAAAATAATGGAGATGCTTCTTTTTTATTTGTATTTTTTTTTTCAAAAAAAAAAAAGAAGAAGGGAAGTTTAAATACCTCTTTGCACTTTGGGGCGCTAAGATGCCAAAGAAATTGCGTCCTAAAAGGAAACCATATAGCCAAATTTTTCAAAGTTAGGAAAAAATAAAAATTTATTTAACACATACACAGAATTTTCATGTGTTAGAATTGACAAAATTAGCTTCCTTGTCAACTACCAATGAATGTGACACAACAAACGATACTCTTCATTTCTTAATTAAAGGTCTCAGTTTCAAGTTTTAGGTAACATTTTTTTTCATATAAATTCTATACGAATAAAAAACAAAAAGTAAAGCTCCCTTGTTGACCAGATCTGTGCAAATGGAGGATTTTATCACAATTCTTTTGTTGAAAAGTTGGTATTAATTGATATGAAATTATGGATGGCCATCTTTATGTACAGTCATGGGATCTTAGACTTAAAAGTCACTAATGGAAGACTTTCAGTATCTCAAAGAAAGAAAAAAATATTCCCTACATTTTAATAGTCATTCTGCATTCTCCATAAAAAAAATATTTGTGCAGTATTTATTTTACTAGTTAAATATGTACTTTCAGTCTCAAATTATCTATCGTAATTTTTAAAAATAAATAAATTATTAATGTTAAAAGTTTAAGACATCATTTTTTCTCTTTGATAGAAATTGCTCTCAAAGACTAATACTTCAATAAAGTAAATATTTAATGAAGAGAGATTATAAGACATTGTTTTGCTAAACCCCTTTTTGGATCAAGAAAATTCAACTTTGATTAGTATAACACTTCCTCTAATAGGTTAGGGATCCACATCATATGGAAGATAAATAATGACACTTTGCCTCCACCATAAGAAATAGTGTGACTTTTAAGGGGTTTGAGTATAGCTTATAAGTTTGTCAAACAAATTTATAAGAATTTTTAAATTTATTTACATGTTAAATGTCATTAAAGTGCTTATAAGTTAAAATTATTTTTTTAAAAAAAGAAAATCATAAGTTGGCCATCTCAATGTATGCATTTTCTACTTATTATAATACTTTAATATGATGTTACTATATTTTATCATTAATATTTTTCTAATTCTTAAAAGGGGATTTAAAAGATCAAACACTTGAAATATAATAAGGCAAAAATAGTTGTAATTTGCTAAAACTACGATTCGTAGCCACATATTATAGGAGAAAGGTCAGCGAAACTGAGAGGGAGGAGAGCGGCGAGCAAGAGAGGGCAGACAATGAAGAGAGGCAAATTGTATATGTATATTTGTCAAATCGTATATGTATATCTGTCAAATAATTGTATATGTGTAATTAATATACATATGTATTTATATATTTGGCAAATGATATTTTAATCAATATAACAACATATACTTATCAAGAAGCCAGAGAGAGCTCGTGGATCAAATACACAAATTTCTTTGCAAGCTAGCTACAAGTTAAAAAATTCAAGCATTCAAGCTCAAGAATGCATCAAGATCAGGATCAAGACAACCGAATTCAAGAACAAGCCAATAAGCCCTTGAATTCAAGTACAAGTCAAGATCAAGTTCAAGAACAAATCCATATCAAGTTCAAGTTCATCAAATTCCTAAATCAAGATCAAAATCACCAAATTCGAGATTAAGCCCAAAAGCCTTTGAATTGAAGTACAAGTCAAGATCAAATTTATCAAGTTTTATAAGATTCAAGACCAAGCTAAACAATCCTTAAATTTATATTTAAAAAGGTGAATCAAAGAATTCATAGAAATTATAAAATTCACTCCTTGAAATAAATTACTACGATTGCTTGGAATATTTTTCTGTTTCTTGAAAAAAAAATTTATATACTTATCAATATTTTTTTAATCGAACAGACCAACTGCTAATGACCTCACTTTTGTTACAAAAACTGACACAGAAATTAATGCTAAGTGTATGGACTACTTTTGTAGACTTTCTGGCCTATGCTATCTTTTTTCATGTGTTATCCTTTTTTTTTGGTTCGTCCTTCAAAAAATATTACCTTACTTTAATTAAAAATAATTTATCTTTAAAATTCTCCTTTTACCCCTTAATAAAATAAATTTCAAGCACACAAATTTCTCAGAATAATTTTAAATCACAAATTTCAAAAATTTTATTTTTTTCTTAAATATCGTGCTAAGTTAAAGGATATCAAATAAAATGGGACGAAGAAAATAGTACTTGACTTGCTAGGGAAAATAGAAACCATAATTTCTACAAAAAAATAAAAACGTTTTTCCCTCCCTTAGCAGGATAAAGCAAAAAAACATGAGAATATGTCATTAACTCAAACAATCCAACTCCTCCTACCTAGTCCATATTAAAATAGATCAAGAAAGAGTAACCTTTATTAAAATAGTTTCAAAGACTATTTGTAATAAATTAGTCTGTTTTGATAACTTATCATACTCATAATCATATAACTACCTATATAAAAATATGTTATGTATAAAATGTCCTATTATTAAAAAAGAATTCATTTTCAACCTCTCGAAAATTTCTATCTACAACCTACTTCTTGTTTCCCATTGAAAAAACAAAGCAAGGTCATTTATTTCCTTTCACATGAAGAAAATAGTTATTCTCCAAGGATAGGACCTATCATAAAATTTATTAAGTATTCCATGTGAAGTGATTAATGGGGAATTAGGAAAAGAAAAAAAAAAGAGAGAAGGGTTAAAAAGACTCTTTGGCACCACTAGAAGAAATGTGACTTTAATGGGTTTGATTAAATTTATAAATCGGTCAAACAGATTTATAAATATTTTAAAATTTTATTTGTGTATCGTTAAATATTACTTCATTAAAATATTTATAAATTAAAATCAACTCTAAAAAAATCATAAATTGATCATCCCAATGTATGGGTTTTCAACTTATCATAAACATTTTAATTTGATAAATATTTACTAGTATATTTTATCATTAACGTTTTCTAATTCTCAAAATATCTTTCCAAAGACAAAATTGCTAGCTTCTTCTTACTTTTTCTTAAAAATTCTTTTTAATTGCATTAGAGGCGTTGGCGGGAGAATGGGGGAATGATATTTCTAAGGTAAAGAATCAAACTATCATCAACAAGGTAAAAGTAAAAATAGTCAACTAAGTAAGTTACTAAGGTTCCTTCTTTTTCATTTTTATATATGTTATTCCACCTTTTTCCTCATGGATACTTTAAAATTTATTATTTTTACCAAAAATTTAAAGATATTTTAGTCAATATAACCAAAAAAAAAAAAAAACTTAAGCAATTATTTTTTAATCAAACAGATCAACTACTCACTAACAATTTTAATACTTTTATCCAAACACGTAACAAATTTATATATATTTTTTTGTGTAATAAATTATTTTCAACCTCTTGGAAATTTGTATCTGAAAGCTACTTCTTGTTTCCCATTGAAGAAACAAACGAAGTTAACATATTTTTCCTTTCACACCAAGAAAATTGTTGTTTTTTTCCTCCAAGGATAGGACTACCTTTTGTTGACCCTTTGCAATTCTCTCTCTCTCTTTTTTTAATTTCTTATCTGGTGTTCGATACTCATATTAAAGTTTAACTATACTTGAATTTGTGCCACATAGGACTCCATTTGGGGGGAAAACACGCTCTACTAAAGGTGTTTCTATTTCCAAGACTCGAACAGATAACCTATAATTAAGAGAAAAACAACCTTATATGCTGTACCACATCCTAATTCAGTTCACTAATGTCAAAATCAATGTTTACCAAAATATGCTATCAACTAATCTCCCTTGACTAAGGGCAACTAGGCAAGTGATCGTGAATCATACTCCACCTATCTCTAGTATTCTTCCTTTTTTTTCTTTCTTCTTTTGAATAAACAAAAAAAGTCGTGAAATTTATGATTTAATTGTAGAATATTTACATACTGTTTTTTGTAATTAATAAATATTAAAATGTTTCACTATACGACCTAATTAAAATGTCAATTTACTCGAAAGCCAATCAACCTATACCGAAACTTAATTTAAAATAATTTCTTGGTATTAAAAAAAAATCATTTTGGACTAAAAAAGTTAATTAATGTTTATTTCTGCCATTTTGATTGTATGTGCAAATGAGTTTTGCAAGGGTTAGGGAATATTAATCTAGTTCAAAATGATTTTTTAGAAAAGGAAAGAAATAGTTTTATATTGGATTTGTGTGAGAAGAATAATGTAGTAACTAGAGTTGAGTTTTGGAATCTCAAGTTGAATTATGAACCCATTTAATCATTTCGTCAATTTCTAATCTTGTGTTCAGGAGATTCAAAATCTATATATTAAAAAAATATCTTATATACATAACATTATTTTTTGAGAAAGAGTTTTGGGTAAATACTCTCACCCCTTCCTGAATCCATTGATCTGTACTGGTTTCGGAGCAAATTAATATTTTAGGATATACTATAATGTACATTCAATCATTAGTGACATTTTATGTATAACAATTTATTCGATATTTTTTTTTGGAAATAAGATTATAATTTTTTATTTCATTTTTAATAATAATAAAACATTTAGGAGTACTAAAAAGCATTGGAAAGTATGTAACAAAGAAATAAAAAATAATGGCCCATGCAGGTCTCGAACCTGCGACCTTCGCGTTATTAGCACGATGCTCTAACCAACTGAGCTAATGGGCCTTTGCTTTGACTTGTCATTTATAATTTTAATACATTATTACAATATTTAAATAGATTGTACCGTATTTAGTAGGTATATAATGTTACAAATTAAAAATTTGAAGGATAAATTTACCAAAAAAAAAAAGGTAGGATACAACGTAGAACAACATGATTACACTAAATCAATTATTACATAAAATTGAACTTTTAGTCCTTGCTATCTAAAAATAAATTTAACAATACAATACAACTTTATTGGATGTGAAGAAACATTGTACATATTTGCAATTTCTACTGTTTGTGCTGGTGATCCAAATGAAACCTTTTTCATTTAAGACTAAGGCATTACTTGCAATCAAATTTTGGGTCAAAGAAGGGAAGAATATTTAGGAACTTTATTCGTTTCAAGTGGCAATGTAGCACCTTGTTTCTGTTTTATTTACGACTATATTCAAACAATTTATCTGGGATCACTTGGTAGAGTGTATTAGTAAAAATGATGTATGTATTAATTCTTTATATCAGTAATATCTTGTTTGACATATTTTTTTATGCCATATATAAACAATAGTTATACACTCTATTGTGTATTAAGGTGTATATCACTAATACTAGATATCTAGGTATTAGTATGCACGAGATTTTAATAGATGCATAAGTACGGAGTGCATCGTTAAAAATCCATTACTCCTAAATTTTTCTTTTACAACTTTACCACATAAATTAGATAAAAAAATATACTGTATTTTATATAAATATGAGTGTATGTATATATATCTATATATATAACAACAACAATAATATACTCCGTGAAAATCTCACAAGTGAGGTTTGGAGAGGAAAAATATACTCAAACTTTACCATTACCTTATAGAGATAGAGATGTTTTCGAAAGACTCTCATCTCAAAAAATTATCCCCAAAAGCAGAAGAAGATAAACTTGGTGTACTAAAACTCTCGTTATGCACAAGGTCCAGAGAAGACCCGACCACAAGAGTCTATTTGCAGTAAATATTAAACCTTTTTTAAAAGTTTTTAAAGTTTGATCCCAAAATAGAAAAGAAATGGATCTCCAAACGGAGTGCTATATATTTCGTTAAAGTTGGTCAAAGTATTCGCGTCTACTCAGCCAATCACCTGCCACTTTGGCATTCATAAACCAATAAACACTCTCCACGTGTAATCAAAGACGTAGCACAAACCCACGCGCCATATATAAATTTCCACGCCAACAACTAATCGCCGGTTCTGCACCAAACCGGAAGTTAAAAAAACAGAAAACCGCGAAAACATCACCGACTTCATGTTTCTCTCTTTCGCCGGCGGCGTTTGATCGTCGGAAAAATACGCCTTTGAAGTCCACGTGGCTACTACCGGGATCTGACTTTTCCGACTACATTTCCATATGGAAGCTCACGGTGCTGGTCTCCGCCGTGTCCTTGTCCTCGCCTTTTGTGTCGCCGGAATCTGGTCCGCTTATATTTTCCAAGGCGTTCTCCAAGAGACTGTGTATAACATTTCTCCTCTCCTTTCTCATTTTTTAATGGTATTTTTGAAGCTTCGTTTACTTATAAGATTTTTAATTTGTTCTATATTTTTTTAATTATTGTTAATGAATTATTATGATAAAATTGATGTTTAATTCTCTAGCAAGTGATCGAATTTGTGAAACCTCTTTTGCCAACTTTAGTACGGCGGAGTTAGGGATTTTACTTAAGGTCATAATTTTAGCTAAACAGTGTAATTTTGCCGTGATCTGCTGTTAGTACCATTCGTGAAGTTCAACTTTGAACTCAAACAATGTTACACCATGACTGTTGGTAACAATTTCTAGAGGTTATAACTGGATGTGAAAGACATCTATTATTCAACCCGAAGTCTTTTAGTACATATTTATTTTCGAGCTAATAGTGTCCTCCTCAGATAAAACATTATCGAGATAGACAAAAGATATTATCTTTTCTTGTATTTAGCTTATGTTTCCATCTTTTTATTAATTTATTACGTACTTTTTTTGACTTTTTGATGTTGAATCAAATTAATATTCAGATAAGAATCCTGATAATCATAAATTAGACTATTACTAGTATTAATATTGTTATAGCCTGGTTTTGTTTTCTTTTATACTCTAAAAGGGTCAATTTTGAATGCGATGTGCTTGCATTGCGTGAATTTGATGCAAAATTTTGGTGTTTTCTTGTTAATGTAGTTGTGGAATGCGTTTCTATTCATCTATCCCCTATTTATTTGGTTAATTTTAATATGTTTGCGTATGTGTTTTAGGTCAACAAAGCGGTTTGGTCCTAACAATGAGAGGTTTGAACACTTGGCATTCCTTAATCTGGCGCAAAATGTAGTTTGTTTGGTGTGGTCATTTATGAGTAAGTATACAATATGTTCAGCGACTCTCTGTTATAATGTGTATGCGAGTCGCATAGTCGGTTAAGTATTGAGTGTTGTTTTTTTTGCAGTGATTAAGATTTGGTCTAATGGGAAGAGTGGTGGTGCTCCTTGGTGGAGTTATTGGAGTGCTGGTATTACAAATACTATTGGTCCAGCAATGGGGATTGAAGCACTAAAATACATCAGTTATCCTGCACAGGTATGCCCTATTTTTGTTTGTTTCAGCATCTGATTTCTGCTCAACTTTTTTCCTTATATTTCCGAGTGAAGGACTTAATCCCTTGAAATTTCTGGATTTATGGCTTCTTCTGAAATGTGAACCGTAGTACTAGCTAGCATTTAGGATTTCTTGAAGTAATTTTAGGAGAGAAATGCATGAGGTTTTATTAATGTTCTAAATCATAATCGTGACTGATTAACTGATTTTTAAATGAGACCTTGATGGTTGTTTCCTTTTCTTTCCCGAATTCATAGTAACAAAGCTATTTACTCTTGCAGGTCCTGGCAAAATCATCAAAAATGATTCCTGGTATGTCCGCAAGCAAGCATTTTTTACACTCACATGGATGTTCTTTTCTTTGAGTATGCTTTTGTGTATGTTGGCAATACTAAAATTTATGGAAAGATAAAAAGGTGGACAGAAAACATCTTGATATGAATTTCTCTTTATTAGAGTTTCTAGAGTTTGAAAATAAACAAAAAAAAAAGAAAAAGAAAAATGAAATGATAATATTATTGGATTTCTGAATTGTAAGGCCATGACCTTAGAAAGGTGATACAGTGAGCGTGGTGGCCTTTCAATTGTTCTGCACCTCTGGTATTCAGCTTCTGAGCCCTTATAGTTTTGTACTTGTCCAGGTGTTACGTCGCATACTAAAGAGACAGAACTGAATCTTAATGAGAGGGTGGATACAAATAACTTTCAGAATAGAGTACGTGTGATTAGTGGGCTCAGAAGCTCTCTGTTGTTATCTCTCCATGATCTACAGAATGCACAAAAGCCTTAACATTGGAAGTGACAACTTTCTGGTTAAAAGAACAAAAAAAGGGAAGATGTTTATTTATGAGATGATTTAGGTAATTGCACAAAGGATTTAGAAGTAAAAACTGAAAAACTGACTTACAGATATGTTCGCTTATACTAGCATTACTGTGGACATCCGTAGTATCACTTAGATTTTGTGTGGAGGCTGTGCAGTAAGAATAGAATCAAGCTATTATAAAAGGGAAGAAAAAAGATGTTCTGGTAGATTCTCTTTCTTTTTTTTTGATGAAGCATTGGTAGATTCTCTTTCTTTTTTTTTGATGAAGCATTGGTAGATTCTTTTTGTTCTTGCTAACTGTATTTTTTATCTTCTCTAAAGAGTGTTGAAGTCAATCTTTTTGATATTGACATTAAATATATTTCAGTAAAACTTTCTTTCTTGTTAGTCCTTTTTCTAAAAGTTTTTTTCACAAAAACAATTTGATTGCTTCTTGCAGTAATGTTCATGGGAACGCTAGTTTATGGCATAAGATACACAATCCCAGAATATGTGTGCTCTCTGCTTGTTGCTGGAGGTGTTTCACTATTTGCACTCTCAAAGGTAACATTTTATTACAGTATCTAAGTTACAATGTGTAACTCCTGTTCTCTTCCCTTTTTTCCCCGTTACATGCTTGTAATTATTTGAATAAAAGTGAAGGTCCTTTCGCTGAACTACCCCTTACTTTTTCTCTTGTACTTGAGTTGATTACAGACTAGCCCAAAAACCATTAGTAAATTGGCGCACCCAAATGCTCCACTTGGGTATGGGCTGTGCTTCCTGAACCTCACTTTTGATGGTTTCACCAATGCTACTCAGGATTCAATTTCAGCAAGGTAGTTTTCCTGTTAACCTATCTGTGTCTTTTTGTGCGTGATCTGCTGAAGTTCTTTTGAGGCATTCTTGTTTTGTAGTATTTATACGCTTTAGCTTTTCTTATCACTTCCTGAATAGTGCAACTCAAGGTTCTCTTACTTAATGAATTTTTGCTAGTGCTGGGAAAAACACTTCATTGTGGAATTGACTCTTGTTCAGTAGGTTTGTATTTTCTCATCTCAAGTTGAGTCCCATCTGGAAAGCATCCAGATTAG
>DF357705.1:85837-96270 GCA_000787875.1 Solanum virginianum | reverse complement strand
ATCTGGAAAGCATCCAGATTAGAACTGGAATTTATATATCTACATATTGAAGAACCTTACAGAGTCTTCTCAACTAAACCATTTGTACCACTCTCAAGCTGGACTAAAGGGTATTTTGGGTGGGATAAAGGACATATTAAAAAAGGAGCAAACAAACACTTCCCTTTTTACTAATCCGTTATTCCAAATGCTGCTGCTAGTCTTTAAGCATGAAACACGTTGAAGGTAACCATGTAGGAAAAGTCACCAAACTGATGATAAAAAATTTGGCTTATCTAATAACTCCAGTATAGTCTGCTTTTATGGCTCTACCTGCATATAGGGGAACTTATCTTATGAATGCTTTTCTCAATAAGAGTAGAAGGGAAGCATGATTTCTGTAGGTCTAGGAAAGATATGGCGGTTAGAAGGAAGCCCAAAGGTAATAGAGGTCTAATTGGTAAGCTTTTAAGAGGTTGGGGTAGGAAGGATTATTTAGCATTATAACTCGATTAATACGAATATTTCTATATCATGAAATCCCCTGGGACAAATTAATGTATATTTCATGAAATCCCCCGGGACATATTAATGGCTAATCAATGAACAGGTATTGAATAGTTTAAATTTGTTAGCTTGTTTCAATTCAGACTGTGTAATGGAGTGATCTATTGTCCATCAGGTTGTGAGTGTCTAACAACATGAATTTGAGGGTATAAAAGACCATGAAGTGTTGTAAGAGTTATTTGAAGTACTCCACTTGGATACACTGCCTGGTGTCCTGACATCAGGTTACCTAGAAAGGACACATTTCAATGGCTTAACAATAGGAACTGGATCCATGAAACTACCTCATTCACGCACATTGTTGACTGGAGAGGAATATCAGGAATAGTAGGATAATAACTGGAATATCAAGTGTGTAGAATTTTCTGGATTTCGAGTTGAAATTTGATAAAGATAAGAATGGATTTGCATGTAATCAGGTCAAATATTATGAGGATTTGATGCAGTTTTATGTCTATTCTACTGTCAATGGATGCACAACTCGTATCTTCACTGTCAAGCCATATTCTTGGCTGTTGTTTGTCACACATCTTTTTCTCCTCGAATGCACTAGCAATGCACCAAATGTCGTTTAACATTAGATGTTTCTTTCATTTAAGGAGTTGCCTTTTGATCTTCAGAAATCATTCATGTGGATGAAGATTCCAGTTTTTCACTTGTATTCACAACTAAGTTTCCTAATTCTGCAGGTATCCTAAGACATCTGCGTGGGATATTATGTTTGGAATGAATTTGTGGGGTACCATTTACAATATGATGTTCATGTTCGGCTGGCGAACTGCTAGTGGTTATGAGGCAGTTCAGTTCTGCAAGCAGCATCCAGAGGCAGCATGGGACATTCTTCTTTACTGTCTGTGTGGTTCTGTGGGACAGAACTTTATTTTCCTAACCATTAGTCGATTTGGTTCTCTGACCAACACGACCATCACTACAACTCGCAAGTTTGTGAGCATAGTTGTGTCTTCTGTATTAAGTGGCAATCCTTTGTCAGAAAAGCAATGGACAAGCGTCGTCATGGTATTCTCAGGATTGTCTTACCAGATTTACTTGAAGTGGAGGAAGTTGCAGAGGATGACAAAGAAGAGGAAGCCCATGTAAATGTTACATTTCTTTTTATCAGACACTACAGTTTCTGTACTATTTAGTCATTCTTTTCCTGCTGAAGTTCCAGCATCCAAGGAGGGACTACACTTCCATATTTGGATAGTATAATAAAAAAGAATTAGCACATTTGTAGAATGAGGGTATACTGTTATCCCATTTTTGTAGTTCTTACATACTAAACAATGTTTCAGCTCAGAAGCTATGGCATTACTAATGTTTTATAAAACATCCAAGGACAATGTTTGTTCTGTATAATTCTTGGCTATGTCCAAACTCCATATTGTAACATGGTATATCCAACACAGCACACCTTATTCCAACTCAAAAAAGTAATTCAAAGTTATAAAGATCCTCACTTTCCTTGGGCCATGGTCTATCATGACCACATCCAATTACTATCATGTCCCTCCATTGTTTGCGGAAAAGATTTGATACTGGTTACTATAATATGGTCATTCTAGTCTTTTCATCTCAATGTTCAATCCACAAGTGGAAAGAAAGTGACTACCAGTAGAATTTTCACTTTAATTTGTACAGGCTTCCCTCCCCTTTTACCATTGCCTTTTTGTTTTTAAGTAATGATCAGAGTAGCCCACCACTACCACCAACTGCTGACCAATTTAAATAAGCTGCAGATTTCTCAGACCCCTCTTCCCCACAAGATTCCACTTCATTTACAGAGACAGCAACAGCAGCAGAAGGAATGGAAGAGTTCTCTTGCCAGAGAAAGCAACAACCTTTATCTTTACGAGTAAGAACTCTTACCTATTTCCTGTTCTGTGCTTATAACAAGTTTATGTGTAAAGATATAGCTGTTCATTTGCAGTCAGCATCACCTGTAACAGTATCAGACAAGTAGCAGAGAAGAGAAATGTACGCACACACGAACCATATTGCATTCACCAATCAAATAAAGTATGCTTTACATTATATGTAGATCAGGCAAATAGAAGCTCTGAACAACCTAGAGACTTATTATATAACATCTACACACAAAATATATGAAAAGAAACTGAGGTAGTAGGCCAATCCGATTTGTTGATCCTCCTACCTCTATCTATGTGATTTTCTTTTCTTTTTTTTCCCTGTCTTATCAATATTCTCTATGAACCTTGGCGAGGTGCCACTTTGTAAGTAGAATGTTTTTTCTGTACAACTGGCCTAAGTAAAATCCGAAAACTTATGGAACATCAAATACCCCCATTCGAGTTCCATAACAACACACCAAAGAATGAGAAACAATTAAAAAAACACACTAGATACTGGTGAGTATTAGGTTGGAAACTCCAAAAAGGATGCAGATCATCTGTCAGATCTCCAGAGAAAAAACTAGAATGCCTCCGTTGCATTCTAGGGTGCAGACCAGATCTTCCAAGGCCTCTTGAAAAAAACATAGGTCATAGAGACTGCAATCCAAACAAAAAGAACTCCAAAAATTGAGTAGACTACATATAAGATGAACTGTTGATCAAAGTTATCGTGATACTGCTCCCTGCAGAATTTTTGTAAGGTTTGATCAGTAAAGTTGGTTATAGACTGTGGAGGAGGGCTCGTTTGCACGATGGAGGTTGCGAAAGATTTGTGCCTGAATGCAGGGATGTGGACTCCACTCCTAGTGTTTTCAATAAGAACTGCCTCTCCTGAAAAAAAAAATTAATCTCAGTCTTGCCTCACTGTATGTGAAATAGGTAAGGTCAAAGAGACATAACATAGACAAGCAAATGTAAAAAAGCATGACCACTAAACCAAACTTCAAATAGTGTCTGGATTTCCAAAAAATCAGGAAAGAATGTGACCTTAATTTAATGGATGTAAGTAATCTTCGGACTTGTGTTCTAAGCATGACAAAGAAATAAAATTAACTAAAACAAATTACTGTTTGATTGGAATTGTTATCTTAAATTATTATAGGGGTTAAAATCTTAAAAGGATTAAAAAAATGGGTTGTCAGCACGCGAGATGAGAGGGCAAGCTTTAAAGCTAGGGTGAACAATTCATGTGATTTTTTACAGTTGGCAATTGTATGCTCCACGATTAAACATGAGAATCCAAAAAAAAAACTTTTGATGGATTCACTCATTAGTCTCCACTGAGGAATTCTGTAAATCAGTCTGCATCAATGATAAGAACGTCTAAAATCAGGCAAATGAGCTAGAATAGGATTTGGATGCTAATAGTTATGGTTAAGGCAGATTAGAAAGGGAACTCAAGATTGTGAAAGAAAGGTAAGTGTAAGAGATGACAATGAAGCAGCAGCGTTCACCAGATCTCCTAGAGATTTGGTTAACAAACGAAGGTCCAAAACTTACAGGGTTTTGGCAAGAATTCATTTTCACAGCCTTGTCTTTGCTGTTTACATACATAGATTTTCTCACAGCCATAGCCCCCATATGTCACCCTTAACATGATGTAATGCTTAAAACTATTTCCCAAAGAACCACAATATCTTTATTAGTTATCTTTGATTGCTTTATATGTTGCTCAGACTCTCCAAAACTGCTGCCACACCTGTGTCGGAACACCTCCAAACTGACTACTTTTTGGAGGATCCAACAAACATCTGGCAGCATTTTTGTAAAGTCCAAGCATTATAGATTGCTATAGCAATGGCCGCTACCTAGTATATGTAACACTTGTAGATCAATGCATAAAAGACAACCAGTAACCTCCCAAACCTGATTTTCTTTCTTTCGGCTTTTTAGTACATAATACAAGCAGAAATTGGCATATATCTAAGAAGTTGCCTTCTGGAGAAGATCTGGGAAGTCTGTAAATCAGATAATTGCATCATATAGAAATACCAGTACATCATCACTATACTCAAAGATTTGGGGGTTGCCTGTCATATATAAATATTAAGTCCTTTCCCTTCTTACTTTTTAGCGCTCAATATATTAAAGCTGACAAAGATGCATAGTTCTTCACTGACAGCCTTAATATACGATAACAATTTTTAAGTTTTTCTTTTTTATATAGAGAAGGAAAAATGGTACAACGCATCTAGATAACAAATTTGTGTTAAGGAGGCACTAAAAGGAAAGAACAAAAACAAAAGAAAAGGGCACACTTTCTCTTGAGTTTTTTAAACTATCAACTGAGGTGAAACTCTCTTTTTCAGTTGAATCAATTTGTCTATAGTTCACTATGTGAAATACTCGGTTGGAACATATTCACACTCGTGGACCTCAAAAGCCTAATCATGCTACTTTCTTAGCGCAACAGGCAGGCCTTACAGTTCCAATAAGAAACATTGCAGAACTGATAAATCGGTAGCAATGTCTGTTGCTGCTCCAATCCCCCATGAAATCTCTCCTAATATCTCAATTAAGCAAAAGTATCAGTTCTTTTGATGGATTTCACATACATAATAAGTTCAATTTGATCTATTACCTTGATGCATTTTTAAATGAAGCTGCTTTTAATTTGAAAAAAAAAAAACTACATTAGTCCAGTTTAATATTAACAAGGCATAGAGTGCTTACACTTTCAGAAAACTTTGGAGTGGGAATTTCTGCAGCTAAAGATCTGAACAGTGGAGTAACTTGAAGAGGAGAACTGAAATCTGTATTCAGAAATTCACATTCAGCCGTAGCTGGTCCATTATTCGCTTTTTCTTCATCACAAACTGGCAAAGTATCTGAGATAATACAATCATCACTAGTATCAGTCTAAAGCAACTCCTATGTATGTAGAACTAAAAGAAACATCGTTGAAGTCTATCCCCCAAACTATGAGTGTACCTTGAGTGGTTGATATATGGCAGGAGGTTCCATTTTCTAATTCATGAATCCCAACTTGATCACTCATCTGAGAAGTTCGTAATTCAGATTGAATATCCTGATGATGTGCACATACCTCAGCTTGGCTTTCTTCTGTTTTATCAGCCAGTGCATGGGGTAGCAGAGTTGATCCCGTACT
The DNA here is from genome assembly GCA_000787875.1 of Solanum virginianum. Taxonomy (NCBI): domain Eukaryota; kingdom Viridiplantae; phylum Streptophyta; class Magnoliopsida; order Solanales; family Solanaceae; genus Solanum; species Solanum virginianum. The sequence continues at coordinate 90,702 of DF357705.1, read as the reverse complement.
ATACTCAGAGCTGCCAGCAGAATCTTCAGATAAAGCAGGTTGTCTGCAAATTGACATTTCAGATACAATGGCATGGGATAATCTGGGTGTCATTAATAGTGAGCTTGCATGGTCAATACCTCCAAGATGGTCGACTACCTTCATTACTACTTCTGGAATCTGCTATGAGATTCTTATAATCATCAGGTTCAAAATTCATCTCAGGGAGCTGGAACTTGAGCGTATCACCATCCTTTGTTTGTTGAAGAAAATCTTGGAGTATCTGCATAATATTCCATTAGAGTTTCTGCGCATTAAGTGCAGACTAGTTTCTAGAACTATGAAACACAAGAAACGACAGCTGGACATTTGAAGAAATTTATTATTAGCAGCTCAAGCAGTCTTTATTTTTTACATTCTATGTTGTCAACAAGTTAGAGAATGGATCTTCCATTTTTTCGCCAAAGGAATGAATCACTAAACTAGAGTAAACAGTTCATTAGCTATCCTGATTGAGTTAATCTGGTCGTGTAGGAACAAGGTTCAAGCTAACAAATGCTCACATAGAGATGAACATTAATGATGGTTTCATCAAAAGAGTATCACATGGTACATCAATTTGTTCAAAAAAGCTTAAGTGTACTAACGATACAAAGAACATTGACTTCACCTTCCAAGCACTTTCAAGGCTTTGATCTGTATTTTCTGTATTGACTCTCATTGCCAGTGAGCTTAGCAGCTCTGCTTGTTGCATCAAAGCCTGTTTCTTGGGATCATCTTTTTTAAGAAATGTTCCTTGAGTTTTGTTGTCACTAGCTGCTTAAAAATCCAAAAATAGTGATCAGACTGTTTCTTTTACCAATCAACGATATCCTATTCTTATTTTCCAACTTATTTACCATTTTCAGTTGTCAGCTGATGAGACGCCAAAGGTTCACCAGTGTTATGCAAGTTTTGAGCTAGTACTGCAAATGGATGTCTAGCAGTTCCACAATCATCAACAGATTTTTCTCTGCTGTTACCAATTTGAAGGACATCTGAAATGTCGCTTCGCCTACATCAAAACAATATATAGTGTTATCTTGGAGGCTCTCTTTCTCTAAACAATAAGTTAAATCTTGCTGCATTATCTTTACCTCAGCTTCTTAATAGGACCAGCAGCTTCTGTCATGTTATCAATATTAAGACCATCTGGAAATATGACCCTCTTGTTATTTAGGTTAATGTATGAATTGCTGTTTTCTTTAGCCAAAGCTTCATGCTTCGCTCTCTTTTTGCACAGAGTAGTGAATCGATTCTTCACAGCGTTATCCGTCCTGCCTGAGACCACCTTGGCAATTTCAGTCCATCTGTTACCAAAAATCTTTTGAGCCTGCAAACATCATAGTTTTTCTATCAGATTAGATTTCTCATTAGAACATAAATGGACTGAAATAGAAAACAGCAGCAATCTTTACATGTACAATATCGTCCACTACTAACATCAACGAAACTTAAGCCCGATGCTTAGAATTAGTGACAATGATGGGAGTGAGAGAGATTAAAAAAGAAGCAATCAAGAAAGCATCATTTCACCTCACATAAAAGCATGTCTTCTTCAGGTGACCACCCTCCTTTCTTGAAATCAGAGTTCAAATAAGTGAACCATCTGCAGATATTTCCAAACAATATCACACCTCAAACACCACCACCACCACCACAACAACAACATACCCAGTGGAACCCCACTTGTGGGGTTTGAAGAGAGTAAAAATGTACGCAGACCTTACCACTACCTCATCGAGACAGAGAAGCTGTTTCCGAAAAAACCCTCATCTAAAAGAATTTTTTTTAAAAACCAATACAATTAAAAAGTGATAGTCCCTATCAAGAACTCATTTTTGCTTTACTAACCTTCTTCTACATTGCCTTGTTGTTTTATCCTTGAACTTCGATGCGATGATCGTCCAACTACAGAAAACAAAATTTGAATTTCATGTCCCATATCACATAATTCATTCACTCTAATCATACTTTAACAACAAAGTTTCCATAAAAAATACTGACAGAAAAATCAAATAGGTAAGAAAAAAACATACTTTTCTGTTCCATGGATTCGAATTTGCTCTCTTAGTATATCATCCTCCTGCAATACACCACAACAAAAAACAAAACAAACCCATCAAATTTCAAAATTCCAATAACTTCAACAATCCAACAAATCCATTACATCTACAAAGAACAATCAATACAACAATCCAACAACACAACAACAACGTACCCAATGGAATCCCATAAGTGGGGTCCAGGGAGGATAGAATGTACTCAAACCTTACTACTATCTCGTAGAGGTAATAACAAATCAATACAACAATCCAACAACTCAAAATAAATCCATTACATCTCAAAAATCCAATCAATTCAACACCTCAAAACATAAAAATCATTTCTTGCAAAAATCCCAATACAGTAAACTCAAAAACACAAACAAAAACAAGAATGAAAACCCAATAATCACACACACACCTCTTGTGACCAAGAAACAATATGTCTTTCTTTAGGTTTTGCAGCTTCAGCACTATTTCCATTACTACTACAAGTAGTTGCCTTTTTCTTCATAGCACTCTGCATTTTTTCCTTCTCCCCTGCTCCTTCAACACTAGCATGCTATAGTAAAAAAGAGACCCTTTTGGGTGAATGCTATATAAAAAGAACCAAAAGGGTATTTTACAAAAAGGGAAAACTGTTCAACACTACACAGTAATCCTTTCCTTATTCAAGAACGAAACAAACAACATCTTAGAACCAAATTACAATTTTTTTTGCCTAGGATTCTAACTTTTAACCCCCAAGACTCGACCTTTTTGCCCCCAAGAAAGTTCAAACAACACCCATGGAATCCAAATTAGGATTCTTTATTAGTATTAGACTTTGCCTCGAGATTTGGGCAAAATGGAAAAGAAAAGAGAAAAGAAACAATCTTAGGGGTATACAAAACGTAGATCTAAAGGTACATAGAACCTTAAAGATTGTATTTTTATGGTGATTTTGTATGATATAGAGCAAAACAAGAAAAGGGGTTGATGGGGTTTAAGGGGGGTGGGGGTGGAGTGTTCAAAAGAGCATAATTTTTTGCTTTAAAAGTGGGGACTTTTCTTGAATTGTTTTGTGTGATTGTAAATGGTGTATAATGGAAATGGGAATTGAAGAGATGGTTAAAATAATCAACGGATTCTTTGCATTTAGGCGCGGGTATTGCAAGGCAAGTTTGAAAAATAACACTGAATTTCATGAGACTATAATTAATAGGCATAATGGTAGAAAACTACCATCATTCCCCCACTTTTTTCTTCTTGTTCTAGTGTATGTGTGTATGGTATAGGAATTATGATGTTTCTAGTTTGTATATCTACTACTAGGTAGATGGTATTTTAAAGAGGTATCTACTTTTTATCGAGTCATGTGTGTAGACTGTATTTAACAAGCGATGTATTTTATGTAGAAAACTACCATCATTCCCCCACTTTTTCTTCTTGTTGTAGTGTATGTGAGTATGGTACAGGAATTATGGATGTTTCTAGTTTCTATCTACTAATAGTACGAGGTAGATGGTTTTTTAAAGAGCTATGGAGTCGCATCTATTAGAATGTATATGTAGATCTTATTTAACAGGTGATGTATATTAGAACGTGTTTGTGAATAACAGTAGAAGAGCAATATTTTTTATGGAATCATGTTTATTAGAGCATAGTTGTGGATAGTATCTGAATATGACGTATTTACTATGAATCACATTTATTAAAGCGTGTTCATGGACAATATCTGAAAACTAACGTATTTCTTCTAAAGTTAGGAATGATAATTGGGCGGGGCGAGTTTAGAGCTATGCGAGGTGGGGTGGGTGCATAACAGGTTGTGGGTTTAAAGAACCAAACAGGAACTTGAAGAAAATTAAATCTTTGTAATAGTAAAAATCAAATATATAAACTTTTTATATTAAATATTGGTTTTGACTTAAATTTAATTTTTTTCCTTAAAAGTAAAAGTAGACATGTCAGGAAAATTATTTATTGTTGAAATGGTAATTAGAAACTTTTAATTAGTGATTAAGAAACAATTGTTGAAATGTTAATTAGAAACAGTTAATTAGTTCTTGAGATGTTAATTAGCGAAAAATGAAAAATATTAAAATATGAATTTTTATTTTTCATATTAAGCTCAATTAAAAAAATAAAAGAATTTAAAAATTTATGCGACTCGGATTTATGCGGAACGGGTCTTCACACACACACCTCTTGTGACCAAGAAACAATATGTCTTTCTTTAGGTTTTGCAGCTTCAGCACTATTTCCATTACTACTACAAGTAGTTGCCTTTTTACTTATCATGGGAGGTGATGCGAGGAGGTGAAGGGGTCGGGCGATTAAAAAAATTGCGAGTTGAGGACAATGTTTGTGGACAATGTTTGAAAAGTGATGTATTCCTTATGGAGTCACATTTATTAGGATATATTTGTGGATAACATATGAAAAGGGGTGTATTTCTTGTAGATTCATGTGTATCAGAGCATGTTTGTGGACAATATCTAAAAATGAATGTATTTTCTATTGAGTCACGTTTATTGGAGCATGTTTATGAACAATATCTGGAAAGTGACATATTTCCTCTGAAGTCATATTTGTTAGAGTGTGTTTACGGACAATGTCTGAAAAGTGACGAAGTCCCTATAGAGTCACGTTTATTAGAGCGTGTTTGTGAACAATATTTGAAAAGGAATGTACCTCCTATGAAGTCACGTTTATTAGAGTGTGCTTGTGGACAATATCTGAAAGTGATGTATTTCCTATGGAATCACAACTATCAGAGTGTGTTTTACTCCTCACGTGAAATTTTTTCGATGTAAATTC
>DF357705.1:59063-80855 GCA_000787875.1 Solanum virginianum | reverse complement strand
AAACCCCCCCCCCCCCCCCCAAAGAAAAAAAACTCACAAATCCTTGATGTAGCCTCATCTAAACAAGAAAATGCCCTAAGTCTTCTTCCACTGTATTAATTCGAGTCTTGGCTCTATCACACATATCCTTTATCGCCCTAATATACGCTATTAGGACATTTTTAGCCTCCAGTAACCTCCAAAGGACATCCCTCAGCACTTTATCATAGGCTTTCTTAAGATCAATAAACACCATATAGAGATCCCTTTTTCTTTCTCTGTGTTTTTTCACCAATCTCCATACAAGATGAATTTTTTCAGTAGTCGATAACCCCCCATGAATTCGAACTGATTCTCTGAAATGAAAACTCCTCTCCTCAATGTCATCTCTACCACTCCCTCTAAGAGTTTCATAGTGTGGCTTGGCAATTTGATACTCCTTAATTATTATAATTTTGGATATGACCATTGTTCTTGTACAATAGAACCATTGTACTCCAACTTCATTCATCTGGCATCTTAGCTGAGAATGTTAAACAATCTAGTAAACCACTCTATGCATGTCTCATCAGTGCTTTTCTAAAATTTTATTAAAATAGCATCGAGTTTGATCGCTCTTTTTCTGCTCATCTTACGAATAGCATGACTGGCCTTCTAAATCCTAAAACAAGTGCAGTACCCAAAATCTCATAGATTATGAGAGTGCACCAAATTACGCAATATAATATTTCTATCTCCTTTCTCATTTAAGAGTTTGTGAAAATATGCTTGCCACCTCAGCTTAACGGAGGTCTCGCCCATCAATACTTCACTTCCCTCATCTTTGTTACACTTCACTCGATCCAAGTCATGAGCTTTTCTCTCCCTCTTTTTCACGAGCCTATACAATCTCTTGTCCTCACCTTTTCCCCCAGTTCATCATGTAATCATTTAAAAATTATCGTCTTAGCAGTCGTGACCATCGACTTAGCTTCTATCTTTGTTGTTTTATAGATATCCTTAAGTCTCAGCTTCTCATCCTCATCCACATACTCCAACCGCTTTGTATAAGCAACCTTCTTAACTTTGACTTTGCATTGAACTCTCCATTAAGATCCCTAAAAATCCCTCTCGAGACTCATAGTACCTCAATAGCTGCTTTTTTACTGCAATAAACAATCACGTTATTCTGATCATAACTTTGACACTAATTCTTGTAGAAGAATATTGTTATCTATCACATATTTATTCAAAAAATGAATAGAAAAGAAAAAATAGCATAAAAATCTGACTAGGTTGCATCAAATCTACATATGTCCTCTAGATAAAAACAGGAAGAAATTTACATTATGAATAAGAATAATAATACAAAAAATCTCAAAAAAAATTTAAAAAAAAATTGGGGGTAGGAAAAGGAAAAAAAGGAAGAAAATTACAATGTGGGGAATCGAACCCTTACAAAAAAAGTGAGAGTTCATACAAAAAAAATCATTTACAACTCTTTTAAAAAAATATTTTTGGAGTATTTCTCAAACCTACAAGGATAATGAAATTTCCAAACCTAAACGAAAATGTAATAAAAAATAGAATTCATAAATATTAAAACAACCAAAGAAGGAAAATGCTCATCTTTCAAGGATAGTCGTAGACTCATAGCTAAGCATCTTTTTAGCTTTAATTAAGTTCAATATAGGAGTCTAATTTGAAAATAATTCTAGTTAAGATTTTTTTAAAAAGGAAAAATGTTATTACTTAACTCATCCTTTGTTAAAGTCAATATTTCTGTCTAACGCGTATTCGACCAAAGGGAAATTGGGACCATAGCTTCTATCATAATCTTGATTAAAATGCAATGTGACATTTATATATATTTTTTTAAAAAAATTCTACTTTTTGTTTGGTTAAATGAATTTTTCAATGAACATTCTACATGTCTTTATTAATGGACCCTTAAGCTCTTTGCATTTCTAATTAATTCTTAAACTTAATTAATAGATTGCTGACACATGAAATTGTCCAAAAAAGTGTACATTTTGAAACAAAACCTTATGGGGTATAATAATACTATTGCCATCTCATAGTGCATTGTATTTAGTACACTTCAAAATGATTAAAACAATTGTACCTATTCATACTATTGTTGGCTTGTTTTTTTAATTTTCTATTCGATATTTAATATTTATTATTGGTCGCGATTAATTGTATTTGTTCCAGGAAGTGGTCCCACTTTAGAATAAAGTGCTTTTTATTAATAATAATAAAATTGCGTACAATAGATCCTTGTGATCGAGCTCTTTCTCGGATTTTGTGTATAGCAGATGCTTTAGTGCACCAAACTTGCTTTTTTTGGTTATTTTTCTAAATTTAAACTCAAGATATCTGATTAATGACGAAAAGATACAAATCATCTCTTTGGTGGTTCTACCATTGTTGGTCTATGTCAACAAAGAAATCCCTCCACTTACTCTGCAAATTGTCCCATTTGATCATCAAAACATACTATACCTTTTGACAAATTAAAGGTAGCCTAATTAGAAGACAAAATATTGGCTTCTTTCAATTATATAATGTTTGAACAATATCCTATAAACATGTTCCACCTCATATTTTATAGCTAGGGTTATCAATTATGTGCTTTCATTTTCTATAAAATAAATTTGATTAAAGACAAAAAGACAATCAATCCCCACGAGTATATATCTTAACTAATTTCTTTGGCTTTAATTTCTTTTATTTGTTGCATTCTAGGTCTCTAGCAAGTTCTATATTTTTGTCAAATTGACCCTATCTTATTTTCTCTAAGAAAGTCTTCAAATTTGTTACTAAATTGTATTTCAAAAATATTTTACTTTGGAATTAGAGTTACTTAAGGATGGAAGAAAGTCCCATTTTGAATTAGGTTCAGAGTCCATTTCTATATTATGATATCAGAGTTAGGTCTATCACAATTATTATTTTTGGACCTTCATCTTATATTGTTCACATTTCAGATGTCTAAATCTAGGCGTGTGGGAGTGTGTTGAGTCTCATATCAGCTCACTTAGAGATGGAAACTTCTTTATATAATTTTGGACAACTAATCCTCCCTTCAAGAATTAACTTTTGGAATTGAGATAGATCAAATTTTAAGATAAACTAAGTCCTTTATATCAAGGGATTCAAAAAGGATAATTGGTGCCATTTGTCAAGGAAATGTGTGTGACACGAGTTGAGTGAAAGGAAATTGATGTGTGTACATATATAATATATACATGTTATAAATTATATATTATCTTTTTTGAATCAAATAGGAATAGTGTATAGTGGAGGCCTACTCTGGCGCTGCTAAAGCCTAAAGTGAATGTCAATTGGCCATAATAAATTTTTGCCAAATGGCCGTCTTATTCGACTTTGTTTTCTCTGTCCTTGATGGTGAAATATCCCGCCCAAAAGGAGTTATTGTTTCAACAACACCGATTCATACAGAAGAAAAAGTTCTCTAGTGATTTAAACATTGTACCTACAAGGTAAGAATAAAAACACTACAAGTCTAGTGAAACCTATAAACATAGTTGCATATATATAAATTAAAAGGTTGTGGTGGGATAAGTGTGTTTCTGTTCTTAATTAGATGTCCCATTCCGTGTAGAACTTTATAAGATTATTTTTGAAATGGAGGCTTTACTTGCAAAATAGATCTAATTTTTTTTATCATATAAACATAATTGCATATGCCATCAAACATTGTGGTAAGATAAATATCCATGCATTCTTAATAAAAGGTCTCTCATGCCTCATGGTCGAATCTTAAAAAAAGAATTGCTTTTGGAAGGATGCATTTTACTTCCAAAAGTGAAACTTCTCGAAACACCTGACTTGATTAGTCGAACCTCAAAGTAGCTACCCGACATTAGGAAGAAAACTTAAAAAGAAGTGTTGTGCACATATGTGTTATTGGTTCATAAGTGGATTTATTATAAATAACGTGAGTTCAACTAAATTCATTACAATATTGAACTTAAACTTACAAAAGGAATTTAAAATGTATGTTTATAATATGATCATACTTTATTTTAAACTCACAACTTTAAATTCTGGACTTGTGTCTGATTGATTCATCACTTGTTCATATTATTCCAAATTCAATCAACCTATCATGTGTATTCCCCCATTGATGCATTTTACTACTATACATTTATCCATAAAGTAAAAGGCAAAGAAGAAACAATGAAAGGCATGTAGAAAATAAGCTTTTCAGAGAGGGAATCTAATGTTATAAACAACATGTAAAAGGGGAGTATGAAGAAGCCAAAGGGGTCGGTGGAAGTTTGTCCCACAAATAGCCACCAAAAGAGTAAAAATTAAAAATATTGATGGAACCCTATGTAAAAGCAACTTATATACATTGCTACATTCCCCTACATAGCTAAGGCTACTTTTGCAAAGTTGGAATATAACCCTACATTCCCTCTAAATATGCTTTAATTTTGTCATTTTTTGCAAAAATTTTGATTGATCTTGAAAAATACAAGAAAACATTAGTCTATGGTCTTCATATTGTCTTGAGTCACTTTTTTTAAACATTTACTTGATGTCTTATCACTATATTGTATCATGTGATGATAGCATCTAACTGTATTTTGTTTGAAGTGATTCTTGAAAGAGTCTTAGTTTGGTAGAATATATTCAACCTAGAGCCAAATGCCCTAATAATGAGCTTGAATGGGTTTTTAATCATATCATTCTTGAGATTTTGAATTGATCATTGAAGTCTAAGCTAATTGACCACTTCTCTTTTAGTACTTGTGATAAAATGCAATCAATTAATATGGAGGGATGTTGAATTAGATGATACTTTAATGACAAATTAACATATACTTTAATGAAAATAATAACCGACAGATGTATATTATATGTATAATATACGTATGTTGGCTACAGATCATAAATATTTTGCTGAAAAGCTAGTTGTGTAACTTCACCCTACTCTTTTTACTCTTCTTTCTTCAATATTTTCGTTATTGCTTTTGACTCTTGTATTTCTTTCAAATATATTTTGAAAAATAATTTTCTTGAGCTGAAGGTCTATCAAAAATGGTCTCTCTACTCCACAAAAAGTAGTTAAGGTCTATGTCTTAGTAGTGTAGCCACATATAGCTTAGAGTGGCCAATCAGACAATCAGACACCCTTCGTCGAAATATTATGCTATGTATATAGAAAATTATATGAAATATAGTTTTTATACATATACATTAAACCTTGAACACCCTTAATAAAATTTCTGACTTCACTATGTGTACATTTCACCCTCCCTAAATCTCGCGTGTCGAATTATATTGGGTATGTTATTGTTGTAGAGCAGAAATATAAAAAAAGAAAAAAGGGATTATAGAATTTTCTTGATTTTATTTTAAATGTATTGTACGTGGGGAAATTAAATGATGAAAAACCATAGTAAATAGGAATGATATTGTTGGGAGCGTTATGGTAGGCCAAAAATTAAAGTTCTATTTTTGCAAAGTAGATTACTCTATATCTTAATAAATCATATATATATATCTTTTTAATGTTGCGGTAAGACCCATTTATTCTGAAAAAAAAAAGAGTGGCTGGCCTAGTTCTAATGCCATTTTCCCTACCTTATCATAATGAATATCACTAAAAAAATATAAATAAATGAAAGAAAATAGTTAATAAAAGAGAACCATTAATCCAATCTTTGATTTGCAGCTTCTTCTTTTTAGTTTTTCAAATTTTTGCATAAGCAAAAAAATTATTATCAAGAACAATCATGATTATCCTACACACCACTAAAAAAGTTTAGGGATGATTAATCATATGCTATATCACATTAGCTTCCGTAAATTCAATTAATAAATCATTTTATCTTTGACAATATATGGTTTAGGCTTAATAAAAGATTCAAAATAAGAATAAAATACTCATTAATGCACTAAAATAATCATTATATAAGGAGTAAATAAGGTACGTACGCAGGATTTTTTGTAAAAGGTATCACTATTTAAAATGAAATATATATATATATATATATATATATATATATATTAAATTTCTTTACGAAATAGTGTTATGTAACACCCCTTAGCTCTTCTCAGATCCGCCCCGAATAAGGTGGTAAGAATTTAGGGATAGTTGCATTTCGATCTTTTAAGTTATTGCTCAATTTTTATTCTAATCCTTTTAATATTTGACTAAACATATTTAACCTTTAATTAATTAAAATATATCTTTTCGGTTCCTATATATATATAGGAAATATGTGATATTTAAAGTATTTTTTTAGAAATATATTACTCTCTATATGAAGTAATAATACCAATTTAACACAAACTTGATAATTGAATAATTTAGTCCTTAATAATTCGTTAAATCCGTTAAGATTCACAATTTGAGGGATTAAAAGTGAACCTATCTATTAACTAAAAGTAAAATGTATTTAATTAAAAATAATAAGGACTAAAATTTGAATTTTTTGATATTTGAAGGACTAAAAGTTAATGAACTAAACATTGATGTAATAATGTTTTTCCTCTTTGTTTTTCATTGTTGTTAAATAAAATAAAACATTATGCAACGTAAAATACTGAAGTTAGTTAGGATCCTAATAATTTTTAGTCAGACTAAGAAATATTTCACTAGTAAAATCATAACCATTTATAGTCAATGTTGATATATACTCAAATGTATAACTATACAATACATTACAATCAATGTATAGTATATATATACATATTTAGTGGCAGAGTCAGAATTTTCAATAAAGGGGTACAAAATTTGAAGAAGTACACATATGAACTAGTCAAAAGAATTCATCATCTACTATATACATATAAAAAATATTTTAATCATGTATAAATAGTATATTTTCTGTCAAAGGGATTCGAATGAACCGCCTAAACATAGTATACTTCCGCCCCGTACACATTACATTGTATTGGATGAAATTTGTGAATAATATTCATTTAGAGTTATTTTATAGTGTAAAAGTTCCAAATTAGTAAGAGTAGATGTATGTGATTATATATATTTTAATATATATATATATATATACACACACACATAATGTTAGAGTCAGAATTTTAATTAAAGAATGTAAAAATTTAAAGAAGTAAAATCGTGTAGAAATCAAAAGGTGTCAATATATAACATTTATACATAATGAACTATTTTTATCTAGCTAAAAATAATAATTTTTTGATGAGACAATCCTCAGATGCACGTGGTTCCGCCACTGTATGTATATATATAAAGAAGAAAAGATGGTTAGTGGGAGATGGGAGTGAGGCCCAAGTTCCAAAAGAGATTGATTTGCACTAAGGGTGGGGGTGGGGCTTTCATTTTTGCAAAAAAATAGCCCTCATCATGTCAACTCAAGCGCCACCTATTGATTAAGAGGAGCCTAAGTGAATGGACTCTCTTTTTCTTGCAATTATAATCAATCAAGAAATAAGTAAAATTCATATACATGTGGGCCATTTTTTGCGCCAAACTATTATGTGAACAAAAAGAAAAAAAAACCATAATGATAGTTTAATTCTAAATATTCAATGACCTTATGATCATCTTTCTTTGATTCGATACTAAGTTGGACTTATTTAGCATAACCTTTTTTGTTTTCTCCTTATTTTATGGTCATTTTTTAAATTTAAATGGACCTACGAAGAGCGCCGAAGGGTTATTTGCACAAATGGCCTTTTTTGAAGGCCGCTATTTAAGTTGCATTAATTAAGTGGACTAAAAATTTATTTTTATTGATTATTTTGTTAATTTTAAAAAATTTAATTTTTAAAAAAAATTATGCGAATAAATAAATATATACTAGTTAATTAACTATATAACTATAGTTTGAATTAATTACAACTCGCGACAAACATCTAGCTGTAGCTATATTTTAAGTTTTGTATATTTCGCGTGATTTATACAAACATTGTGCGTGATTGTACAAAAATTGTGCGCGAATCAAATTGTGTACCGAAATATACAAACATTGTGAATTGTATAACGAAATATACAAATGTTGTGCACCAATTGTATACCCAAATATACAAATGCTGTATAAAACTTTGAATTGTATAGCAAATTATACAAATATATATAAATATTGCGCAAATTATACAAACATTGCTATATCTACAGTTACGAAATGTAATTACTCAAACTATAGTTATTGAGCATAATTAGGCTTTATATATTTGCCATTTATTAAATTTGCTAAATTTCATGTAAATATTAGACCTTAGTTTGTTGTTTTACCTAATTTTTCCTTAAATAATGAAGAAAGTGTTAGCCAAACTTAGCTTTTTTTTTTTTTTAAAAAAAATCTTGTTTTTTTCAAATATATATACACAGAGTTCCAAAACGTGCTCTGATCACTTTCTTTTAAATAAGGGTCCATTTCTGTTTTTTTATGTCATTAATTTTCAAATGAAAAATTCAAACAAATAAGGTCAAAAAGAAAAAGATAAAAAAGAATTTTAAAAGCAAAGGGAAAAAAAATAGTACTCTAATAAACAATTGACAGGAAACGATTACTTAGAAAAACACTGACTCTATTAAAGAATAAATTTTGAATTTTTTTTAATCTTAAAACTAAAAATATTTATAAGTATTAAAATTATTAAAACTCTATGAGTTTGGATATGTCATATGTTATTTGAAATTAATAGATTAATATATATGGAGAAAATAATATTTTATTAAAAAATATACTATATTAATATTTTTAAAAAAAGTGTAAGACACATGAAAGTAAAACTTAAGGGGCGATCCACTATTAGAATTGTTTAAAGGGGAAAAGTTTGATATACACTCAACTTTGTTATTCAAAATTGATATATTCTTTCTTAGAAAATGTCTCTCACATATTTTACATATATTTTTTACTATTATAAAAATGACTCACACAATACTCCAAGTGTTACAAAAGTGATTTTTTTTTTTAGGGTTTAAAATTTTTTAATTTTTATAAAATTCATGTAGAGGGTATATATGATTCTTCTAGCAAAGTTCAGAGGTATATTTGATCTTTTTCATATATAAATTATTTGTCTTTGATTATTATTGGATGAGTTTCTTATTTTTATTTCACTTTTTTTCTTTTATTCTTTAGTGCAAAAATAAGAGAGATAAAAAGAAGAAAGTGTGAATGGAAAAAAAATTTTTTTTAATATATTTTTGTAGCTTTATTGTATTTAAAACTAAATTTTTTGTGGCTATATTGTAATTTAGTTTTTGAATTAGTATGAAAAAAAGACATCTATAATAAATTTTAAAAGAAAATAAGTAATGATAAAGTCAAATTAGTCGTTCATTTAAAAAAACTCTATGAGAATTATTAAATATAGCTTTACACAGATTTTACTAATAAGAAATTAGTTTAAATTAATTTTTCGTGAGCTATTTATATAACAATAAAAATATATATGAGCCACTTTCACAACAAAAAAAATATATCATCTCTAAATCATAAAGTTAATTAAATCATATATTAGACCTTTTTCCCCTTGTTCAAATTTTAGAGCCAAGAAATGCTTGTTAGGCAAATTTTACTTTTATGTCCAAACTTTTAGCATGAAAAAGAAAATTAAAAACTAGCTATGAACTTTGTTGCCTAATTTTTATCCATAAATGACTTGTAACTAATTAATTTTTTTGACATTATGTCACTAATTAGTCGATAAATAAAATAAGTGACAAAATTCGTCGATAAATAAAATTAGTGGCAACAATAACATGTCAAATGAATTTCATTAAGTGGGGTCTGGAAGGGTAGAGTGTACACAGATTTTATCACTATCTCATGAAGATACAAAAGTTATTTTTGAAAAAATACCCTCGATTCAAGTGCATCTCCAGTAAAAGAAGAAGAAAACACTGAAGAAAGAATAGGCGTCAATAAGAAAATTAGTGTAAAGTTTACAAGAAAGAAACAACAACATCAAAACAACATGATACTCAAAACATAATAATAAACAACGTATGACAAGAACTACAAGGGTACGACTAGCACTACAACAAGCACTAACATGCCAAAATCTACGCAAGACAAGAAAACACTCTACCCCTACTAGCTTTCTATCCCAATATGATCTTCACTCCTTATCTAAGGTCATTTCTTCGATAATACAAAGTTACATGTCCTATTTAATCACTTCTTTCTGATACTCCTTGTGTTTTATCGATGTAAATCCCACCGCATGGGATTTGTCTAGACTCAATACTAAGGTTTGTCCCGCCTCACCGGGATTCGCCTAAACTCAGTTGAACTCTCGCCCAACATAGACAAGGCTGACACAGGAGTGACTCTGATACCAGAGTAACAACCTAACCCAACACTATAAAGCATTATCCGCTCTTGGGCCTAGTCCATCACGGATTTGTCCCTTTGGGCTCACCCCAAAAGGCGTCTCACAGTATATAGACCAGTCCTTTACTTATATACCCAACATCTCTCCTGTGTTTTACCGATGTGGGACATCTCATCTCAAGATGGATTATTACAACTTTAATTTATCGACCTACCTTTACTCCTCAATGTACTTCCAACAATCAGTTTCTCACACTTTCTCATTGAAATATCATCACACCTCCTTTGCTCCTTTCCAACCATTTCTATTGAATTTATACGTCAACAATTTCTATTTTTTTCTTTCTATTTTTATTTATTCCAATATTGGTGAGAAATAGAAAAAAGAAAATCTAAATTCATGGAAGTTGGCTCAAAGACTACCTTTTGAAATAAAGGTAGTGTGTGTATATATATGAAGAGTGCTCCCGTGAGGAATAGATTTGCTCACAGTTTTTTCAAGAAGGAAAAATAAATTGTAATTGCATCGTTTTATATTAGTTGTCACACTTTTATAATTTATTTTAAGAATCCTAAATAAGAAATAATTTTTACTAATTTATCCTCAATTCTTTTCAATGTAATCAATATTGTTTAGTTTTAAAAAATAATTACCTTTAAGAGCAAAACAAAAAAAGTTAATTACTCCCCTCGTTCATTTTCATTTATTTATTATACTAAAAATATAGCTAGGTACTCACTTTAACTTGTCTAGTTTGAAATCAAAAGGTAATTTATGACTTACATATTTTCTAATTTACTCATTATTAATTATAGTCATTTGATAATGTATTTTTTTAACATTATATTTATAATATTCAAAGGATAATATAATAAAATTGTCATTATATCTATTTTTCGATTACATAAAATCAATATCGAACAAGTAAAAACGAATAGACGGAGCATTATTTTAATAACCTTGACGACTAATAGGAAGCGGAGGGAGTAGGACTGCATATCGGTTGGTTCAATTTGGTTTCAAAATTTATCGATTCGACTTATCAGTTATCGATTTGTAGACATGCTAAACCGCTATAGAACCATTTAACATACTGGCTCATCAGTTATTGGTTTATTGGTTATTGATCGTTATTGGTTCAGTTATCGGTTTAACCGCTAAGATTTGACAATATTTTTTTTTTATTAAAAATTACTTAGAAACAAGATGACAAATCAATTAAACCATACACATGAGTTGACGAATTGCATTTTGCTCAAAATCAAACACTATCGCATTGTAGAATAACTGAAAGTTTGAGAGAGTAAACAATAAAAGTATGAAACTATATATTAAGGACTTTATATATCAAATAGTACAAATATAATGATTTAATTTGTTATCGGGTTATCGATTAATCCGTTAATAAAAAATCTAAAACCATTAAAAATCGATAACCCAATAATAAAAAATATTAAAATCATTACCGAAACTGCTAAATCAATAACCTGTTATCATTAAATTAATAATATTTTTTCAATTCGATTAATTGGTTTCATTCGATTCTAAACCGTCCTACTATGAGCTAACTTTATTGGGAAAAAGATTAGAAGTAATTACTAATTACTACTTGTTAAGTACACGATTAGATTTATCTAGTTGTTTGTGCACTGACCTTATCATGTGCCAATTTACAGAAAAAAAGAAATAATGATCTTTTTAACTTTGATAATTGGATAATATCTGGTCCCTCAAAAATCCAAGACTATAACGCTCCCCCTTATAATATTTTTCACTTTTTAGCTAATCAAGTTACAAATTCACAGAAAGGTACACAAATATAATCATGAACACAAAGGAAAAGAGACTTGCATTTTACCCTACAAAATTAAAGTTTGACGTGGAATTATTAAAAAAAAAAAGAGTACAAATACTTTCTGTTATCCCCCTCCCCCTTTTTTGATTTTGCATTTGGTGTTTAATATATGTGTTGGAGATTTCGATTAATTTAAATTTACTGAAAAATTAGTACTGCCTAATAGTATTCTTTTTTCATCAAGTTCAAATTCAAATTCTATCTAGTTTAGAACTTATGAGTGAAGAGATCATATTCATTGCATCTAGCTAGTGGCTGCAGAGTCATAATATTAACTCTAAAGGCTCAAAATACAAAAATATAAACATACGACAACATCAAAAAAGATATCATATATATAAAATATAATTTTAACCGTATATAAATAACATATTTTTTTTTTGTCCTTGAGCATAAAGTAGTTGGCTGTTCAATTGACTAGTTAATTCACAATTTTATTAAAGAGTAATGAAATAGTGAAAGCAAAAGCTTTAATGGGTGTTGCTTATTTTTACCAAATTGTCAACAAATCAACGTAGAATATTAGGTAATCTATTTTGAATTTAAAAGAAAGTGATATCTAAAGGGCAATTAATCTTGTCAACTTCCTTTTTAAAAAAAAATAAAAATGAAACGAGAAAAACATTATTTAAAAGTTACATGCATACTGTAAGCTAATGCACGTATTTGTAACCTTTAAGTACAATATAATTTTTTCCCTTTTCAGATTCCTCATTGGACCCGAATTCTAAATTTTTTAATTTTATTTTAAATGAAATATCCTATTTCTACATTCAGAAATAATTAAATTTATACATTTCATGTTATGTTTGATAAATTTGTTTTTAATTATAAAAATATTATGACGTTTTTAAGGTCACTATAATTTCATAAATTTTAATTTTCTTAAAAATGAGAGAATTTCCACCATTTCATCATACTTATAAATGGATTAAATTAAAAAGAGAGAGAAATATAGGAAAAGTAATTAAAAAAGGCCCCACGTGTGGAATGAAAATGAAACTTATGCAAAATTATAATTATTTTTACTTAACATTCGTGTGGGTACCCACTTTCTTTTTGTGACATTTCTAGCCACCTTTTTAAGGTCATTAGTTGATTGTTGATTTTACACTTCTTTTTATTATCTTTATTTATTTTTCTAATTTTAATTTTTGTTTTTATTGTTATATTACACTTCACTTTTTCTGCAAAGGCACGCTCTCGGAAAAGATAAAGGGGGTTTTGGGAATCCTATGCCTCCCCATTCACATCTATCTTAAGCAACAATTTGTTGAAATCATGTAAAAAATTAATCTTTTGATCTGATCTAAAACTCTTCAATATCTTCTCACGAGTAGGGGATTGAAGATCTAGATGAGTTTTTAATGTAGGAGGTTCAACATCGCGTAATAATATATCAAAATAAGTACTATTCATATATCATATAAAAAAATTGATATTGAACCTAATTTAACTCCAAAAAAAAGTAACTAAAGAAGTGAGGATCTCGTAAATCATAGAAAAAGATTGTCTATCTTGTAGGATGTTGATCTAGGACTCTTCATTATCCCTCTTTCATTTATGGCTGAACATCTCTAAACATGGACACTTGTTAATATGGTGGCTCAACATCAAGTAACAAGAATCGAAATGAGGTAATTTTGAACTTTACTCAATCTTAAAAGATATTTCAAGAGGTAAAAATTATCCAAATCACATAAAGACAACACACATTCTTGTATGAGCCCGATGTATTATATGGTAATAATCTAATACAATAAATGTCTCATTACTTACAAAAATATGAATTAGTACCCGATAAATCATAAGCCTAAACATCAAAATCTATCGCTAATCCTTTTTAATAATGAATAAAGCCATTAATCCAAAAAATTATTAATTCCGAGTTATTTAGCGATATATTGTCTATAAATTTTGTAATTTTGTTGGAGTAATATTACTTACATTTTTATCATTATAAAATTTAAAATATTTTTGTTTTATATATAGTGTTGGATGATGACTAAGGTTCCCACGTGATGATAACTCTCGTGCATATTTAGTACTCCACTATGTTTTGTTTATTCATGTCACATTTTGGATTTACATCATCATTAGAAGCTTCCCTCTACAAAGAAAACACCCTTTTACTCCCTAATAGTTACTTAATTATTATTTTTTCTCTTAATATTAATAAATTTTTTCTGTGTTTCTATTTTACACGTTTCTTAATAACTTATTAATTAAAGAAGAATTTTTTATTATACTAAAGCTTTCGCTATGCATAGGAATTCGGGATAGGGCTCGATCATAAGGGCTTATTGTGCATAGTCTTACCTTGCATTTTTATAAGAGACTGTTTTCAATGCTTGTACCCAAGACCTTCTGATCATATGACAACAACTTTATCAGTTACTCCAAAATGACGAAAACATGGGCTCAATATATTCTGCTCTCTCATCATTGTATATATTTTGTTAAAGATCAATATCTCATGCATGTGGTATAATGGTTATATGATAGTAGCTTTTTTGCTTTTATATTTTTCAAAACTTATTTTGGAAAATATTTTTCTTGAGTTCACGAGGTCTACTGAAAATAATTTTTCTCTCGTATTGTAACAATATATCTTATTAGTGACATTGTTCACTTTAAATCTAAGCTTATACCTTTTTAAAATTTATTTTTGATATATCCAATAACTCTATTGTAATTTATTAATGCAAAATTCATCTTTTAATATAATAAATATTTAATTTTCTCAGAATAAATAAGCCTAGATAATTTTGAATATCCCTATGCTTATATGGTCATGTAATGGTTGTAACATGACACATTATATAATTGTTTGGACATGGATAGATTTATTTTATTTTATGGTTAGAGTTGAGTTAAAATAATATATGTGATCATATCTTTTCTTAAAAAAAAAGCATCGTTGTCAAATTAATAATTATTATAAGGCAATATATGTGCCCATATGCTGAGAAAAAAATTGAAAATTATCTTGTGAGAGGGCCCTGTAAATTAAAGATATTATCATCAAAACTTGGAGACCCTGTTGGCTAATAAAAAAAATGAATGGATTTATTTATATTATACATGATAATATAATTTTTAATGTTTTCAATGTATTTAAATAGAGTGTAGGTTAATTATTATTTTTGCCATATTGCCAATCACTCTTTATATTATTTTTTGTAATCAATCACACAGATTTGAATTTTCCCTCCTTTAAGTATATTAAAATGAATTCAACAATGTTTTTTTTTTTTCATTATTTTGAAAAAGAAAAATCTACTAGAAGGTGTTTAGTCTAAAGTTTGATTATAACAGGTTAGTCAGTTGGATTTGTCAAAAAGCAAAGTGATCAATTTAGATAATGTTAAACCATTGATATTATTGAGGAAACATTAAAATAATAATCTAAATAATAAACTATACTTAGTCTATGATCCATCCTAATAAAGGTTAATCCCCCTATAAATTAGTACTGTTACATTGATGTCACAATGTTCATGATTTTTGTTAAAACGATTGATGGTGGCGTAGCGTTAAAAACTTACTCACACACAGTATTTATATTAAATCAGTAAATGTAAGATGTGTATTTTTTGTACATACACTTATCGATTAGCCAAATGATTACATACAGTTGTTTTAATTAGTGATAAAGAAATGGACCTTGAGTCTAACTCAAACTCCAAAAGATAGCTCATGGGGAAGGATTGCCCAAGACCATATAAGAAGCCAAATTCCGATACCACAAACGCATATTTAGAGTTAGACATTTGGAGCGTGGATAATATAAGATGGGTGACCTATATTGAAAACATGAACTAAATAGATGTGACTTTAATATCAAGAAAGTAAAAACAATGGGACTCTAACAAGTAAGTCTCAAGGCTAAATTGTATAGTCATATATAAAGCCCGAATGTAGGTAAGTTTTTATTTAAGAAATTTAGATGAATCCTTGCGCCCCGTAACTCTATTGACCTATTTGCTACCCTCCATCAACAAATATATCAAGTAACTCTTCTCGATAAAGATTAGACAGATGAAAAAGAAATCTTCGACATCATACAATGCCACAACTCACAATATCCATGATTTTTGTAGCATGCAAAAAGCAAAATTGAGGATGGGCAAAGCCTGGCAAGGCCTAAACTACAGGAAGGAGGGAGTATTGGAGTACATACTGTCATACCAGAAAAATGTGTGTGTCTCTCATCTTTTACAAATTTCAATAAAGATGTTATACTAGTAGTAGTAGAAGTTAAGTACTTCCAAAGTAATATAGTACAAATCACAAAATCTATTATTCTTTTCTCATGACTAGACACCATCTTCCACTTACCTCAATTTGGCCCTAGCTATCACTTTCATTTCTTACAAAGGTATTCATGCTGTAACAAGCCATATAAATCTTCTTCTTCTTTTTTTCGATTGATCTACGAGAATCAGGTGTCATGTGAAAATTAGAAAAATAATTCTCGAAAAATTATGAATATGAAGATAAATGAAAAACATGCCATAAAGAGACACTAATAGTTAACGTGATTCGGTCAACTGATCTACATATGAGAGAGTACAAAATATCGAGCGAAATAACCTCATATAATTCACATGGAATACAAAGAGCGAGGTTCACACACACTTGTGTCATACAATTTCTCCCCCTACACACAACTCTCAAGCCCTTATGGCTGTACATACTGTGAATGATGTCAAATTTGAAGGAATGAACCTATATTTATAGAGAGTAAACATTTTCCTACAAGAAAAATGACTCGTCAAATAACGGAGAAATTTTGTTTTCTTTTTTCTAAAAGGAAAACCCCAATTATGATAAGAAACTCAGAGCAAAAACCCAACATAAACACCACCTTCCACTTGCCTCAGTTTGGCCCTATCACGTTCATTTCTTAAAATGTTATTCATGCTATAACAAGCCATATAAATCTTTTATTTTTGAATTTGGTTAAAAGGACAAATAAAAGAATGATTTTTTAAGAAAAAAATTTAGGGTTATGGTCAAAAGAGTTCTATTCTTTTTATTCATATGCCAGAGTATATGTGGGGAAGGACTTGTTAATTTATGAGGTTCTTGCTTGGTTATAAATAGGTGGGACTACTCTTATGTGTCAGGCACAATTGCTTTGCCAATAATCTTGTTGATAGCAACTCTTCAATCCTTCAAACAGATTTTGGTGGAAACCTTACTTTACAAATTATAGATATTCATTCATCATATGATATAAAAATAATAACAAGACAATATTTCAATTTTATCTATTGATAATTTTAAAAAGTAGTACTTATACAATCATAGTTACATTAGATATACATAACCACCCAGGAGTATGAGGGGACGAATCATATATACATCCTTTATTTTTAACCAAACTCTTGTGTTCGAATTTTGGAAATGTAGAATCTCTCGATAAATTGTTTTTCCTATTTTAATGAATTTTATACGATACGACTCAGCTTAATAGATACTATCAGAAAAACCTATCTAAACTAAATATTTATAGGGTTATTCATATACCAACTCCACATTTTATTCATCTTCCTAAATGAAGTTACATCTAGTTTGAGAAACTTGTACAAAGTACGTAGTCGACTTCCCTAATCTATTTTATAGAGAGACTAATCCAAAATTGATACAAAGAGAGATGAACTAAGTACACCAACTAGAAAACAAGAAATTGGTGACAGATAAAATTTCGTAGTTAAACAATAGAACTCTCATGCTTACTCATTTTTCTTCTTGTTAGATAATATTCCACAAATCAATTGTAATGAAAACTTCAATTTTCTTAGGCAAATCAAGAAATTTGTTAGGTGGTTGTAATTGAGATATATACAAGAGGGTATATTAGTTCTTGTATTGGATGTTTTGGTATATAAGTAGGGATCTTCATGTCTTATCCTTTATTGCATCTCACCTTAGAGGTCAATCTCACTAATTGAATTTCTAGCTTTGTATACATTCATTTAAACTACACCATATTTAGTTGTATATTATGATGAACAACACTATATATCTTGTGTATATCAATATGTCAGAACTAGCATTAGCGAGTTTTTTTTTTCTTTTTACAGATAAGGCTATTGTATATCATTACGAATTAATCTTGGCATCTTGCATCCCAATGTGTATACATAGAGTGAATAACTCTGTACATCAACATGATGAAACCAACATAATTTTTTTACGCATGTGTTGTTGTATATCATCACAAATAACCTTGTATCTCATGGTGTATATCAAATAATGAATAATTATACATATATCGACATGAATAAACTGACATCAATGTTCTTTTATGTATTCAAAGACACTAATTGAGCTATTTGTGTCAATTATAAGCCCACATTGATATGTCACGTTGATTTTACCTTCATTTTCATTTAAGTCGCTTAGGTCAATTAGTGACAGTTTAAGAAATAAGCTTTTTTTTAAAAAAAATTTATGCTCTTAAAGTGTATATTGTTGTAATTTTTTCTTTATTTATCACATTTTAGCCCAATTTTTACTTAGTAATTAATAAGGGCAAATATTCATCATTTCTTCTTCTTTTGCTAGCTGCTAATTTATTCTTTTTCGTTTTTTCTTTGGTTGGTCTTCATCATCATCTTCTTTTTTTTTTTTTGGTTGCTATCATTCTTCTTTGTCTGTTTCGTTGTCCTTTTTTTTTTTTAAAAAAAAAAAAAGATTGACGTATTGAAAAAGTAAATTATTCTAAGCGAATAATGTATGAAGATACTCGAAACATTGAGAGAATATCGTATTTAAAATTTTAGAACAGCCTAGGGGCGATTTTGCGTTGACTGAGATTAAATAATTAGTGTATAATGTATATATAATAAGTGTATGCTTCATGTATAGTAACTATATTCAACTTTTTGACTACATTATAACATATAGTTAGTATATACATCATGCATTGGTAAAACTATATTGTATAGTAAGAATATACTCGTTAGTACTAATTGTAACACCTGCAAAGAAATTTTATGCTAAGATTCGAACCATCCTTCATATGCATATAAAGTCCGATTGGATGATTTTAAATTGCACATAGGTGTTAAGGTCAATTCTTTAGTGTGAGAATAGATTTGTAGATGAACTAAAGTCACAAAAATCCTCTAGTACAAAGTTGAGTTGAAAGCTTTTTCATTGATTGAGTTTAATTATATGATTTTATAAGGGTCAATTTCAAACAATCATGTCTATCAACACGTGAAAAGTTAGGTGACTCATAATCTATCAAATTAAAGGTGAGTGAATCTTTTTTCCTACACTGATAAGTTTGCATCAATTGAATTTTGGAGTAAAAAGCTATTTTATTGGAGTATGTTTGAACTAGGAAATTCGGCGAGGTCAGATACATATCCATTTGACGACTCGCCGAATGGGTTGGCGTAACGCTGAAATGCACTAAAAACTTTAAAAAACTATTAAGTTTGGTGATATAAAGCTCTCATTTGATGATCGGCTGAATAATTTAGTGAGGGGACCTTCAGGTTGTCAATTTTGCTGACAGAATTCATTAATAGGTCATTTATTTGATTATTATG
Organism: Solanum virginianum; assembly: GCA_000787875.1. Classification (NCBI taxonomy): domain Eukaryota; kingdom Viridiplantae; phylum Streptophyta; class Magnoliopsida; order Solanales; family Solanaceae; genus Solanum; species Solanum virginianum. Next base: position 61,163 of record DF357705.1, on the reverse strand, counting down.
GTTTTCTTATTTTCTCAGAAGGTTATTCTTGAACTTTTATCCTCATTTATTTTTTCTAATTTCATCTTATAACCTAATAACATTCTTATACATACCGTAACTACCAAAATTCCTAATTCTCCTTCTCCCAAAGATCAAAAACTTCAAGAAAGTGATTTCTCCAAGTTCTCAATATTTAAAGTTTGTGAGTTCAAGATTCTCTTAAAAAATTCTGACATTTTGAATCAAGATTCTTCTCAATACCCCTTCTTTAATAACTCCATAGAAGGATTTTTCAAGTTCAAGCTATTCAAACCCAAAGCTTTCCTACGGTTCTTCAAAGATATGCAAAGTTATAATGTTAGGCTAAGTTCGCCTCATGCCCTGCATTTAAATTCAGCCAGTAAAATTCAAATCTACCATTTTTATACCAAGTTTGTTTAAATTCAAATGTCTTAATTTTCTTATTTTGAGATTTGAGTATTATCATTGAGGTTATGTTAAAATACAACTAAACTAGTTTAGAACGTAAAAAGATCAAAATGCTCTTGAGAATCCCGAAAATATGATGATGCCTCTCCTAGGCTTAAAATCACCACCGAATCCAAAGAAATAATGGTCAAAAAATTCAATTCAAGTACTCGAACTCAAAATGTTGACCAAAGCCAAACCTAGCTCTTTTTAAACCAACTTTTCCAACTTAAGCCCTCAACTTCACATATAGATCCCAAATCTAATTCCGACACTTCTCCTAGACCAATTTTCACGTTCCGGAACTAATGAAATTGACGAAATTCCATTCTGAAACATGAAACTTCAATGGCATCAAAACTCACTTTTTGAATAACTTTACCTTTAAAACTCAAAACCTCACAAAGTTCTCAACTTTTTGACTATAATAAAAAGCCAACCATGCAAGCTGATTAAATAACACCAAAGGGGATTAACGGGTGAAGTAGAATGATAATTTCTGCAATAAATTTTAAAATGATCGCCACGGTCATTACAATCATATCATTAAGAATAAAAGAAAAATGCAAAAAGTTAAACTTTTTTTAAAATTATAATAAGATGACAGTTTTTTTGGGATGAAATAAAAAGCAAAAGGATCACATAAATGGGATGGGGAGAATTTTTTTTAAAAAAAAGAAAAAATGGACTAAAAAAGAATAATATAGACAAATTAATTTGGGGTGGCGGGGGAGGGGGGGTAACGAAAAGAGAATAGAAAGTAAAATGGGATTAAGTACAAAACTTTGTGAAAAGAAAAGGAGTAAGCTAAGTACAAAATTTATATTTATCTAGTTGTTTGTGCACCCTTATCATGTGACAATTTTATATTTATAGAAAAAAAGAACAATAATCTTTTGCTTTTGATTATCAAAATTGGCCCCTAAAAAATCTAATACTAAACGCTCCCCCTATAACATTAAAGTTGGGATTCACATAAAGGTATTGTAATAGACAAATATAATGATGAACACAAAAGAAAAGTCAGTTGCATTTTACCCTACAAAAAAAAAAAAATTAAAGTTTGAAGGACAATATACAACTAACAGAACCAAACAAAATAGTACAATCACTTTTTGTTTTTTTTTCTTTAATGAAATAATATGTGATTTTCTTTATGATGTTTCTAATTATGATATTTCAATCAGCTCATATATATATATATATATCGATTAATTTTATGAAATACCTGTCAATTATCATCTTTCACCACCAAGAAGTAACAGGTAATTCCATTTAGTGAGATTAGGAGAAATGAGAAGAAATCACCTGTTATTTTTATTTTTTCTAGGCTTTGAACCTAAAGTTAATAACACTATTTACTTCTACTTTGTTTGCTAGAGAAATAAATTCACTTAAAAAAAAATTAAAATTAGTTACGAACTTTGATTTTGTAATACTTTTACAAATCAAAAAAATAAAAAATAATCAAGCTCGGGGGGTTTCTCAAAATTTTCTTTTAATTTTTATAGTCAATAAAATACTAAAAATATTTTTTTTTGAAACATCTAATTGATTGCGGAATCAATCTTTTATATATTTTGATTTTGGCACAAAAAATCAATCGAGCTATGTCGACTTTATTTTTTAAAAAATGTTGGAATCAAAATC
>DF357705.1:36733-49491 GCA_000787875.1 Solanum virginianum | reverse complement strand
GATCAGAATTAGCATTTTCAGGATAGGTTCTGGTCTCTAATACTTCTTTATATCAAAATACCAAGGGTTTCCTTCTGGTTCTATCTCGATATGCAAACAATGGGCCGGTTGCTCTCTCAAGTCTATCTCTAAAGGATTAATATACGTCATGTTCGAGTGTTGAATCATCGAGGAAATGGTGGCAAGGGCATCGACGAACTCATTTTGTATCCTTGGTGTGTGCTTGAACTCGATCTTTTAAAACTTTTTACACAGCCTCTGTACCAAGTGCACATATGGTATGATCTTCGGGTTCTTCACTGCCCATTCTCCCTGAACCTGATGAATCAGCAATTTGAGTCTCCAATGACTAGCAACTCTTGGATATTCATGTCTATGGTCATCCTTAAGCCCAAAATGCAAGCTTTGTACTCAGCCATATTGTTAGTAAAACAAAATCAAAGTTTTGCGGCCATCGGGTGATATTATTCGGATTCTGATACTAAGACTGCTCCAATGCCGCTACCTTGGCAATTCACGGCTCTGTCAAAGAACATTCACCAGCCCGGGTATGCCTTGAAGATGTCTTCTCCTGCAAATGATATCTCTTCATCGGGAAAGTAGGTTTTGAGTGGTTTATAATCATTGTCAATAGGATTTTCTGCAAGATGATCAGCTAAAGCCTGTCTTTTGATTGCTTTCTGAGTTACATATATGATATCAAACTCGCTCAATAACATTTCCATTTAGCTAGTCTTCTTTTCGGCATTGCTTTCCGAAAGATATATCTTAATGGATCCATCTTCGGAATGAGGTATGTAGTGTAAGAAGACAAATAGTGCCTCAACTTTTGAGCAACCCATACATCATCAAAAATCAATAAATACAATAATAGTGGACTCTCTTCTCGCAGAGGCACCAGCACCAGCACCGGTGGATTAGATAAATAGCTTTTGATAGTATCGAAAGCAGTCTGGCACTCTTCATTCCAGTTTGTCGATGCATCCTTTTTCAACATCCTGAAGATAAGTTCACAAATCAACGTAGATTGGGTTATGAACTGACTGATATTGTTTAATCTCCCCAAGAAACTCATGACTTCTTTCTTTGTCTTTGGAGGAGGCAAATCCCAAATTGCCTTGCTCTTAGAAGGTTCGAGCTCGATACCTTTTTGACTGACTATAAATCCCAATAACATACCGGCGGGCACCCTAAAAGCACATTTGGCAGGATTTAACTTCAAGTTGTATCGGCGTAGGCGGTCAAAGAATTTCTTTAGATGAGTCAGATGATCTGAACTCTCGCGGGATTTGATGATGACATCATCCATGTACACCTTAATCTCTTTGTGAATCATGTCATGGAAAAGAGTTGTCATGGCCCTCATATAAGTAGCTCTTGCATTTTTTAGGCCAAATGGCATCACCCGATAATGGTACATACCCCAGGGTGTGATAAAAGCTATTTTTTCTGCATCCTCTTCATCCATTAAAATTTGATGATATCCTGTAAAGTAATCTATGAATGATTGCATCTCATGCTTGGCACAATTGTCAATGAGGATGTGGATGTTTGGCAATGGAAAATCATCCTTGGGGCTGGCTTTATTGAGATCTCTATAATCAACATAAATTCTGATCTTTCCGTCCTTCTTGGGCACTGGAACAATATTGGCCAACCAAGTGGGGTACTGCATCACCTCTACCACCTTGGATTGTATCTGTTTGGTAACTTCTTCCTTGATTTTTAGACTCAAATTTGGCTTGAACTTCCGAGTCTTCTGTTTTACTGGATTAAATTCTGGGTTAATTGGCAATTTATGAGAGACAATATCAGTACTCAGACCTGGAATATCCTCATAAGACTAAGCGAACACGTCCATGTATTCTCTGAGCAAGCTGGTGAGTTCTCCCTTCTGAGCATCCTTCAAATGGACACTGATTTTGGTTTCCTTGACACATTCTTCATCTCCCAGATTCACTGTCTCAGTCTCGTCTAGATTAGGGTTCTGCGCATTCTTGAATTGTCTACTGATTTTGGTTTCTTTGACACATTCTTCATCTCCCAGATTCACTGTCTCAGTCTCGTCTAGATTAGGGTTATCCTGATTCTTGAATTGTCTCAATTCCTGTGCAAGATGTTCGGGTACTGTGGCCCTTTCATCATATTCCTCAAGCTCATTGTCATCTGCTTCATTCTGTTCATTCAGCTTTTGACATGACATGACAGTGGCAGGTTTTAAATTATTTAAATTGAAACTATAAACAAACATAGTTAGAAAAGAAGTAATTGAAATGATAAAATGAATAGCAAGTGCGATTTGAAATAAATGGAGGCTTTCATTTAAAGAAAGTGTAAACTTTGGCCATGACCAAGGGTCAATCTGCCTTTGAGATATTTCGAGAGAAATTAAAATGGAATCTAACATGAGTGAAACTAGCAAGGTAAAAGATGGGTCCTGGGCCTCTGCCGGACTACTATTTATTTTAAAACAAGTAATTTAGCAATTCTTTGTCTACTAAGACGAGTGGGGGATTAGCAACGAGGTGGGTGTCTCTCTCAACTCTCGGTTATCTGGTTCTGCTCCTCGAACATCTGATGTTTGGTCTGTTGATCTGATGTTTGGTCTGTTTTATCATCATCAATTGCATCAATTTCTTTGAACAGGTCCCGGATGCCTCCCCTAAGACCATCGTCACTTATTCATTCTCGTACTGTAAATGACTGATATAGGTGTTGTATTGGCCGGGCCAAGGCTTGATCATCCTTCTGTTTCTGCATCTCCCACTCATCTTCCCCCAAGATATTGTATCCTAGGCCGAATCTTGATTGTTTTGCTGGCAATGGAATAGGCTCGGTAATACCCAGCAGGTGCTTCCCTAGCCCAAAACCAGGTTCAAACCCATTCCTTACCATCACTGTGGCTATTATCTTATAAACAGTAGGCATAGGAGGTTCCGGTGTTCAGTTATCTTTGGTAGCGTTCACTGTTTCAACTATGTAAAAATTTGTTCCTCTAGTGACATTATCGATGATGGGTGTATACAAATTTGAATGGCTTCCCTCACTATAAATAACTACTTCACGTTCATGCCAATTGAACTTCATCATTTGGTGGAGGGTAGAAGGCATAGCTCCCGCTATATGGATCCAAGGTCTTCCTAACAATATGTTATAGCTGGTATTTATGTCCATTACTTGAAGTTCGACAATGAACTCAGCAGGTCCCACATAAATTGTTATATTCACTGCCCCCAGTGTATCTCTTCAGCCACCGTCAAACGCTCTCACATTATCTTGGCTTTGCTGGATTTTTCCCATATTGTAGTTCAATTGCTTAAGAGTGGATAGAGGGAAAATATTCAGTCCAGATCCATCGTCGATCAATACATGATTTAGGATCATATCTCGATACTTAATTGTAACATGAAGTGCCTTATTATGCATTGCTCCCTCGAATGGTAGTTCTTCACTGCCAAAATTGATGCAATGACCCTGGGTAACTCTGCTTGTCATGGTTGCCAGATTATCACTGTCTGTTCCTACAGGCACATAAGTGTCCTCCAATGCTCTTATTAGTGCCTATCTATGACGTTGTGAATTCATTAGTAGTGCCCATACAGAAATCTGGGCAGGTATCTTCTCCAAGTGTTTCACAATAGAGTACTCCTGAGGCCACATTCTTCTCCAGAATTCTTCTGCCTCAGCTTCATTTATCTGCCTTTGAGCCTTTCTACCTGCTCCTTGAATTGATTTTCCTGTATCGACAATCCCAATTTCAACCTTCTTGTTAGGGATTCCTTTTTGTGCCGCAGCAATCATTTCACCAGGTATCAAAATCTCTATCTTTGGCTTCTTGGTGATACTTAGAGATGCCACACTTTTTTCTAAGCTTTCAGTGTCATCTGGCACTATCCTCTTAGTTGTAGATCAATCTTCTTCTCTCTCAATCATGCTAGTCAAGTTTTCTCCATGATCAGGTAAAGGATTCTTGTTGACATTGGGGGTGATAGTCCGAAGACCAACTATGTCACGATCTATTAAGTCCTGGATTTTATGCTTCAGATTTATGCAGTCTTCAGTGTCATGTCCAACACTGTTAGAGTGGTAAGCATAAGTCTGATCACTCCTGAAGAAACGAGAATTAGCGTCTATGGCTCTCGAAGGGGTAGGCTGGATCAATCCTGCAGCTGACAATCTTTCAAATAGCTTTGTCTGGCTTTTGACGAGTGGAGTGAACACCCTAAGGTTTTTTTTATTTGTGTTTGGGTGAGGTGGGTTATAGTTATTTTGTGGCGGTGGAGGCACTTGATGGTAATTGGGATGGTTTCGACGGGTGGTGGGGGTTGCGGGGGTCTGAAATCTTGGATATGGTGGTGCTTGGTAATTTGATGGTGGGGTTTGAGGATTTGGGATTGGGTAATTGGTAGAGGGTTTCTGATAAGTTGGTTGGATATGGGAGCAATCTGGTGGTGGAGATTGGTAGTTCGGGATGGTATTGGGACATTGTGGGGAGTGATAATGGGGAGGAGGGATTTGGTAGTTTGCGGGTGGAGTGTGGTATCTTGGTTGAGCATGAAAGACGGGGAATGAACTTGGGGTAGGTTGAAAATGGATTTGAGGGGGTGTGGGCTTTCTGGGGTGGCTGCTAGGGGTTCTCCTTTTGTCTTGTACGCTGGAGACAGCTGACATATCTTCTTTGTTTTTCCTTAACATCTTGGACGTTCCAGCTGAATTCGATATACGGGTGATCTTGCCTGTTTTGAGCCCATCTTTGATATTCTCACCAATCTTAACTATGTCTGCGAATTTTGCTCCAACGAGCAGCATTATTCTTTCATAAAACTCCAGCTCTTGAGAGCGCACGAACACTTTGATAATCTCTTTTTTAGACATAGGAGGACGCCTCTGGCAGCACTCTTCCTCCATCTGTAGGCGTATTCCTGGTAACTCTCGATTGACTTCTGTCTAATGTTCTCCAATAAATAGCGGTCTGGCACGATTTCAACATTATAAGCAAAACTTTCGACAAAATCTTTGGCCATGGCACTCCAACTGGCCCATTGGTTTGTTTCTTAGGAGGTAAACTATTCCAGGGCCTCTCTGCTTAAACTTTGGCTAAAAAGCCGCATCAGCAACGCTTTATTTTTCCCAACGCCCACCAGCTGATCACAATATGCCCTATGGGCCAGAGGATTTCCACTTCCATCGAAAGTGTTGAACTTTGGTATTTTGAACCCTTCTGGAAGGTTCAGATCCGGGTGAATGCATAAATCCTCATAATTCATCCCTGCAATATCAGGTGCATAGTGAATTTGTGTCATAGCTTTTGTATTTTCTCCCCTTATATCCAACTTGGCCATCTCCTCCTTGGCCTTCCATTCCTTCTCTTTCTCCTCATAATAGTTAACCTCGGAGTAAGTGGCATGAGGAATTTATGGATTGGGATATGAAAGGAAATTTTAGGAGGCACAATTTGGGTGGCAGGTGGGTTGTATTGGTCCGGAGCTTGGCTTTCGGGAGAAATTATCTGGGGTTGGATAGTGTGGGCAATATGAGAGAAACTGCAGGCTTGAACATTATTTGGGGTTTTTAGAAGGGGGTGGTGCTTGGGGAAAAATATTAGAAAGCCCTGCATCGGGGGTAGTTAAGTCGATGACAGGCAAAGCTTGAACAAGGGTAATTAGTGGATTTGTTGAGATAAGAATAGGTTGATGAGATATATTAGGATAAGAAAAATGAAATAGAGGCCTCCCATCGTCTGGACCGGAAAGATTAGCAGTGATGGCCAAATTTGCTAGCTCTTGAGTCTTCTTCATTTTCATCTTCATGTCAATAATCTGTTGCATCAGCTGTGCAATTAATTTATTCTATTGTGCGATAAGGGGATCTGTCATAGTGATCTCGGTCAGGCTTGCATCGTCATTGTTGACTGTCATTTTTCCTTTCCATTGGTTTTGGTCAGGGGAGGGATCTTTGTGGGCTTTTGATCTAGTGAAATAAGAATAATCGGCCAACTTTATCAACATAGATCAATTATAAATTAGCTATAAGAAAAATTACTCAAAGACAAACATGTTAGTTTCTTCAGATTAATAGGTAATGTAAGGTAGCACACATATATCAATAAGCACACAATTATTGCTTTATTGGAGAGTAAACTAGCCTACGGATGTGCGAAATATGGTAAATAGGCAGGATCTCGCCTATATGATTTTGAAAATAGTGGATCAGGAAGGTTGATTTGTGCCAAGTCAGGTCTTCTTGTATTATTGATAATGTAGACAGAGGAAAAAAATAAGCTTTTGAAAAGATAAGGGCCGAGCCTAAAAAAGGCTGCCTACATATCTCACAAATGAGAAATCAGGCCCTATATAGTTCGAGAATGTAAGAAATAGCTTGATTCAAATAGACTTCATTACATGAAAAATGAAAAATACAGGATAGAAAGCTTGCTAAGAAACATAAACTGTCTCTACTGAGACTTCTCCTGTTGATTTGTTGATTTCCTTTTTCATACTTGATTTGAATCACTCTTTTGAATGGAAGTCAACCTCAGCTTCTTCGGTCTCTTTGCTCAGTCCTGGAAAGGCACAATAGGGATTTTCCCGCTTCAACCGGGCTATCTCCTCCAAGGTGGCCTCGAGCTCCGCCTCCACTTTCGTGTTTTGAGCTATTATGTTTCCAAGATATTCCTCCAGAGTAGATGAATATTCTTCAAGTATTTGACTTGCCTTGCTCAGGCTTGGTCGTTTATCCTTGGTATTCTCTATTTCTTCATCAGTCTCAGTTATTTTAGCAAGCATCGTCTTAGTAGCCTGATCCATTCCTTCAGCTTCTGGGATCTCGTGGGTAACCTTGCCTAGTATTTTTGTCAATATGCCTTCAGCACCCTTAGCATTTTGGGTTTTTTCCATCCTGATTGCAAATCCAACTTTCCTGATATGGAAGAATGAGAGCTTAAAAGTGGATTAAAGAATTCAAACTTGGTTGAGAAACTTGGGACCCGAGGAATTATTTGGTCGCATATTTGATAATGACTAAGATTTATGCCTAGGTGTCTCTAGAAAAATTTCAAAAGGAGTGGGTTAGAATTTTACCAAATAAAGCAACATAATCATACAAACAGTTATAGCAAATAGCATAGAAACAGTTATTGCGTGTCCTAAATGCAGGTGGCCCTTTTATGCCTGGGGTAGGCCTATCGAATTGAAGGATGGGTATTAATTTAAAGGCAATCCATTATCCCCAAAGTGCTTTCTTTTTGCAAAATAAAATGCTTACAAGATATGTTGAAAAGATACATCAAAAGTACTTACAAAATATAAAGATACATCCCCAAACTTTAAAAAGAAAAAAGTACAGAAATAAAAGCGATCCCACATAGGGGACAACAAAATACTTTAGACTGCTCCAGCTCTCTCGCTGACCCTTGCCCTTTTAGCTGTCTCAACCTCCTGCCACATGAAGTATCTGTCTTCCCACAAATAGTCCCTTGCCAACTGAGCTCCCTCTTTGTGATTGGCTTCCCCCATAGTCTGAATTTGTTGCTCCATGCGATCATCCAACCCAATTATGCATTATCTCGCTCTACTGAGCTCTTGCCTAAGTTGGTTTATAACTTTAGCATCCTCCAAGTGTCGATGTTGATGGTCCAAATGATTTTTCTGATACTTCTCTTGAAGTCGATGAAGTAAGACTTAACTTTCCGCTTCAACATCCTTGATATAACAGGGCACATTGAGGCCAGGCTTGATTGTTCCAGCCAGATTCTTCTTCAACCACTCCTTATATGCACCACTACATTTGGCATTAAACCTGTTGGGAACCTTATCTCCCGCCACACTTCGAGTTTTCCATTCCCGAATCATCATTCAAGCGAAGGATACCTGACCGTCTTTGTTGTCTGTCGCGAATTTCCTTATATCCCCTGTCTGAGAAACGACTTGCTTACATCCTAACTGCCTGAGAACTCAATCGGGAGCATATAGTCGGGTGCCCCTAAGTTCGGCGAATACCAAGAAAGGAAGTTCCTTACTCCGAATTACGGTGTCACTCATAATAATGTCATTAATAGACCGCTGCACATCTTCTTCTCACAATCCACTCAATACTGGCATCCAGAAATGTTGTCCATTCCCTGCTTTGAAGTGATTGAGGTGTAACCACCAACTGTGAGAAGCGAACTGATCATTTTGACATTTTTGGATCTAATTCAGTGGGCTTATAAACTTTTGAGTAAGTGCTTTATCATCCACCACTGAAGTATCAGGTTGCAACCTCGAAAAAATAGGCTCCTATTCTGACATTTATCCAAAGCCCTGTAAATATCAACAAAGATCATAGGTGCTAACGTGTAATACTTGGTCGACGTTTCATATTTAACCCCGTCGAAGATGGCATGTATGACTATTATCATGCTCGGATGAATGGCGTGCCCCAGATTTTGGGAAAAAACCATGGTCCCCAACAAGCACACCGCGAAAACAAAAGGCTGTTTCTCTTCCCAAGCCTGTTCGGAAGTAAATCCCTTTTTAAACTTTTCGTAGCAATTAGCATGTCCAAATTGGTAATACAACTTTCGGAGCGGGATGTTTGGTCCTTTGAGCCGACTTATCCATTCGATATCGACTGACGGGAGTGCTTCCTTAATCTCTTTTGGACCCCACACCTTGAGAATTAGAATGTCATCATCTAGCTTAGGCTTTCTCTTGTTGCATATGCCTACACTTTTGTAACTTGCTGATACTTCCTCTAGAGTAGGAGTTAATTCAACATCTCCAAAACGAAATACCATACACTCGCTATCCCAAAACTTGGTCATTGCACCAATTAAATTCGGCCAAGCCTCCATTTCTATTAGAGAGGGGAGATAGCCTATGTGCCTTTGAACTTCTCTTTTGTCGCACTCATTCATTCTTGCCCACCATACTTTGAGGAAGGGATGAGGTTGAGTCATCATTCTGGTCTTTAAAGGTTCGTGAACTTGAGCCATCCTGCAAGAAAAACCAATAGGTTGAGTTCCCCACTGCCGAGGTGATAATGGGTTGTTTAAATTATTATACATCCTTCAATTAAAACACATAGGTATGATCGTCTCATTTGGGTCGTTGGCGATGATAATGAATTGTTTAAATTACTACACATTCTTCAATTAAAACAAATAAGTATGATTGTCTTATTGGTCGTGGGCCAAATAGACACAGGGTGGCTACTAATGGGCCCAATAACCCTTTGGATATTGGGTCGGCCTAGGCAAATGATCCTAAAAAAGGTTTTGGGTTCCACTATGTTCTAGGTGTCTAAGAGTGGGTTTTGAATTGACCGGGAACCCAGGCGGACAACCTGGCTTGAAAATTCATGGCAACCATTGGACGCATTACAAACTAATAAATTGTCACTTATTCCAAAAAAGGGTTAAGTATTTGAAAATCTGGCTGCGGGTTCGCAAAACCTTCCTCCCAAATACAAAGATATAATAAAAAGTGTTATGGTATGCAAATGACAGTTAATATCAAAATTTAAACAAATAAAACAATTAAGGAAACAAAAGCAATTATTACAATCCGAATAAATAATTAGTCAAACAAATCATAATCTAATGGTTAGAACCTAATTGAAAGTCCCCAGTAGAGTCGTCATTTCTGTTAATGCGAAAAATGACTTTGATTTCAAAAAATTTGATTTAATACTTAATTAATTTAAGTACAAATCAAATTCCCAAGAATTTGAAAGAGTCGCCACCTAATTTTAAGGATAATTAGGAAATCAATAAAAAAACATTTTAAAAGACCTAACAGAAAAATCTTTTAAAAGTTAGTCAATTTTCTAATCGTCGGTCGATCGCACGTTAGCGGCCACTTTGAGTGGTTAAGTTCTTCTCAAAGTAGAAATTGAACATGAACCCTTCTTTGGTATTTTAAAAGATTTTTCTGTTAGGTCTTTTAAAATATTTTTTTTATTGGTTTCCTAATTATCCTTAAAATTAGGTGGCGACTTTTTCAAATTTTCGAGAATTTGATTTGTACTTAAATTAATTAAGTATTAAATCAAATTTTTTGAAATCAAAGTCATTTTTCGCATTAACAATAATTATATAAAAAAATAAAAAATGCAATATTATTCTTTTTGTGTATATATTTATGCTTAAAGCCTAGATTAAAATTTGGCAATGTCCAACTAAGTTAACATACTTAAAAAAAAACTTCAGAAGCAAAAGTTCAGACCAAATATACAACATCAAATATAAGTTCAGACCAAATATACAACATCAAATATGTTGTTATTGTTAGAAAATGTGTAACTCAATGTAGAAAAGTATTTATGAATATCCACAAAATCTAATTTCAATAAAAGAGAGTTGAAGAAAAACAGATTATTGATAGAAGTATTTCTATTGTAAAAGGTTTAAACTTTCTTGAGTTTTTATGGGCTATCTCATATTTGAGTTTTACTAAATAAATTTACGCAAGAACACAATTTTAAAAGATTATCATTATTTTTAAGCTTTTTCATAAACACAAAATATTTTTAAAATTATCCAAACCAATTAACTAATAAACAAAATCAATTTGATTTGTATGATATGCATCGAAAGTTCTTTTGTGATGGTCTAGATTTGGATTGTTCGCAACATGTTCTCCCAATGTAGAAAACTACCCAATGTAGAAAACTAACTGCAATCAAAATAAATTAAAAGAAAAAAATAATTTTATTGATGAATTTTTAATAATGAGTATATTTCTCAAACGTAGGAAGATATAGACTTCCTTGAGATGCGTTTGATTTCCGAGACTGCTAGTCGGAAGAACTCTGTTGATCACTTGAACTAATAGGATGAATCTTGAACTTGAAATTAATAGCATGAACTCATTCATTTGTGAAGCCCAAATTAATTATTCAATACAAACACACATGGATTTAATTCAAATTTTGTATTAACTGAATTCAATAAAATTTATGTGTCTACGGCTGTATCCTTAAGTTCCTCTCACCATAATTCATGTTTCAAAGAGGTCTCTTCTGCTTCAAATTGGTTTGAATAGTGTCGAAACTTCTTGTTTTGGAAAATCCTTAAGTTTCTGTCGCAGACCACTTCTACTAAGCAAGCCTCTAAAAAAACCACTTGTGCTGTTGAACCCAATAGCATTTCTAGGTGGTAAAATGGTTCTCTGCTAGCCCAACTAAGGCAATATCTTCAATCAAACCTCTTTAGAATAGGAACACTCAAAAAGTAAGTGTTCCAAAGTCTGAGGTTGGTTGTTGCTTAACACACATTTACCATTGATGCTGACTTCCATTCAAATAACATCTTGCCATGAATGCCAATTATAGTAACATAACATACTTGGAATATACTACACTCTGGCACACTAGTCCTCTCCATGGAATAATTATGACTTCTAGTTGTTGTTTTTATAAATTTGATCTCCGTCAGCAAAGGACAACCCTCTAGCCATCTGGATGTCAATTGTGAGTCTTTTATTGAAAGGGGCATATCCATGGTATAGTTTAAAAGATAGTTCACACACATCATAGTCGAGTTAGGGATATAATTGCTTCTTCAGTAGAGTTGTTCACTCCGCCAAAGTAAACTCGACTCCTGAGAATGTTAGCTTTAGTAGAGTTGTATTCACTCTACCAAATTGTTAGTTGTTTGTCGATGCAGTGAGTTGATCTGTTATAGATAGTGAGTCATCTGACATAAAAATCATCTTTTTGGTAGCCTAGTGTTTATGCAGCTTACCAATAATGTTATTACTGTTGAGAAATTTGGTGCTAAAAAATGGGGAAATCATCAAGTTATCCCACAACATCCATATTCGATTGTGAGGCTCGACAAACAGATCAACGATTTAAAGCTATTCGACTGACCAAAACAAATAAAGAAGGGATGTCTGCAAGAAATTTGCCACTGCAGCAGCTATGTTACAAACAACAGCTAAGTATTACACCTCTCAAGAATTCGGCTTTTGATCACCACTAAGCTGACACGATAATCTCTGCTGGATGTAACAATGAAAGTGTTTCTACCTCTCCTAAACGACATCACGCTAGAAAAAATATAAATACACATAGAAAAAGTATCACAACAAGGAAAATTTTGATCATGAGAGACTTGTTTGATGATATTCGATTTAAATGTTTTAATAAAGCACCTTGTGCACCTTCAACATTGGTTAATGACTCGTCTATGTTATCATCAATCCTTATAGCAAGCTCTCCTTGTTGCGCAACCATTGTAGCTAAATGTGTGAAGATTCCACCCAATTCTGAAATAGTCGATTCAACATTTTGAAGAGCAGTTGCTCTACTCTGCGAGTAATTCTCTTGTCTTGGAACCACTTGATCTTGTAGCATGGACATTTCCATTTCGTGAGACGGGGGATTGTCCGAAGCCAATCTCCGTCTCAATTGGTTGCTTCCTTGAATACCATTTCCTGGTAATGACGGAGAATTTGACCAAGGGAGTGGCTCTGCTACCGTCTTTGGAGGTTGTTGTTTCAACGGATTTTCTCTAGCCAGATTCGTAGAGAATATTTGTTTTCGGATTCGTAGAGAATATTTGTTTTCGATCTTCATGTGCTTTCATATTCTTTGTCCTTACTGTAAGTGCCTCTTGAAAGGATTTTGTAGCTGCCATAAGCCGCGTCTTCAGATCATCACAAATCGCAGTACAATGAACAACTTTATCTTTCGAATGAGTTCCATCAGATAGCTCCCGATCTTGTAGGGCTTGTAAATCGGATACTCCCACATTCAGTATTGTGATATCATTT
>DF357705.1:0-31065 GCA_000787875.1 Solanum virginianum | reverse complement strand
TTTCCCAATTTGGATTGTAAGGTCAAGCTCACGTAATTGTTTGAGTTTGAATAGATGAGCTTCAGATATTGTGCCTTCAAGCTGATTGAAGTCAAGGTACAAATCTCTACAATTTGTCGTTGTAATTGTCGATATTTGATAAGAATTTGCTTAGTGTGACATACTCTGCCTTTAGAATTAGTCAAGTAAAGATCAAGCATATTATAAACAACCACATAATCGACATAACTTAGAATTTTTGCTATTATGTAGTGGCAAGCTATTAAGATTCAATCCATTCTATACAGTCGTGGCATTACCAAGATGTAAATATTTGTTTCATAATTGTGATGTTTGGGACGCTGTGCTTCCACGAGATATCTGCTACCTCCACCGGCACTAGGTAACTCTATGATTTCCAAGATTTAAATTGAATTTCTTGATAACAAAATAACCTCTCCATATGAAATATTAGTGAAAAAGTCAATACTGGATAACATGATCCTATCATTCATTATTGAATTTCTTGCACTCTAAATGATCTATCGTGCTCCTTGTTTTGCTAGAGAAGACGATGTTCGTCTGTGGTATTAAATGATTTATCAACGTTAAATGAAATTGTGAGAGTCTAAAATGTTAAGAGAAAACAGATTGTAGAGTATAAATATGTGAGTCTTTGCTGATTCCTGTGGTGTGCAAATGCACATTGAATAAAATTCAGGCAAGTGCAAAGTTTCAGGAACTCAAAGATTACATAACTCCTCATCGCGGTATGTTAGTAAACCTACAACAAACTGTGTGATGTTACATTATTGATTTCCAAGTATCTGAGTGGACCATAAGTCCACCTTCTATTTAAGATCAGAGCAGAGACTACCAAAAATGCAGAAAGGAAGCTGATTCCCATGCTAATATAGAATTCTTCAGTTAAAAACTCGTCCTCGTCTATGAATGTTGACTCTCGTGGCAGTTCCTCCAGAGGGCAAGCTTTTGTTAGTGGATAGCCGCAAAGTCCATGATTCCCAATGTAGGATCCGTTAGTGAAAGTCAGCAACTGTTCATCTAAAGGGATTCGACCAGACAAGTTGTTATATGACAAGTTCAATATCCCCAGGTGACTTAACTGTGAAAGGCCTGCAGGAATTTCCCCTGTAAGATCATTTGTGCTTAAGTCTAGGAAATTTAGCGCCCTCATTTGAGCAATCCTCAGAGGAATGCTGCCAGTTAAAATGTTTCTCGACAGGTTCAAACCATGCAAGCCCACAAGAGATGTAATTTCGATAGGGATTTCTCCCACTATATCATTGCTTGAAAGATCGATGCTCTTGACCATACCAAGTATGCTGCTGTATTCAAATTGTCTTCCCTTCCACATCAAAACTGCACTCTCATCATATGAAGCATTTATTGTGACATCACCTTCATTGTCGACCTGAAAATACCAGCTCTTTATTTGTTGCATTGTGCTCTCTTCTTCGGTCATTGCAGTGAGATTGTTGATACATTTTGGTATGGTCCCGGATATCTCATTTTCAGATAAGTCCAAGATTTGAAGTTTTGTCAGCTGGCATATGCTTGAAGGTATGCTTCCAGTAAACCTGTTGGATTTTAAGATAATAATAACGATATCAGATATGTTATTCCCGATCCATGCTGATATTTCACCAGATAAGTTGTTAGACCGAACATCCATAACCCTCAACTTTTTGCAATTTGCCAGGGACTGTGGTAGTTCCCCTGTCAAATGATTGTTTTGAAGATGCAGCATTCCCATCGTCTGCAATGAGCCTATCGAATTAGGTATCTCCCCAAGGAAATCATTGCTCCCTAAATTAAGATGCACTATACTTCTAAGCGTCCAGCAGTGAGGAAGCTCTCCAGACAACCTGTTATATGAGAGGTCAAGGTATCCCAAGTGATCAAAATTGTCACAAAGGGAGGAGATGGTACCGGAAAACATATTACTGGAGAGATCAATTGTTACAAGACTGGTAGGCAATCGTGGTACTGGACCGTTGAATTTGTTTGTAGCCAAATCTATGCAAAGAAGCTCACTCATCTTCTTTGAGAGATCTGGTACATTTCCACTTATCTCGTTGTAAGAAAGGTTTAAGAAGCTCATCCCAGGAAACTGCTCCCAGAACCAACTAGGAACGTCACCCGAAATTCCAGAGGCTGAAAAATCAACCTCAGAAATATTGTTCTGATTCCGCAACCAGTTTGGGAATTGAGGACCCAATTTGCAGTGGGTAAAACGAACGAGATCCAGCTGAAAAGGAGGGATCCAATCTGAACTGACTCGAATATGTAGTTGAGGATTATACGAGAGGTCAAGCTCACGTAATTGTTTGAGTTTGAATAGATGAGCTTCAGATATTGTGCCTTCAAGCTGATTGAAGTCAAGGTACAACTTCTCAAGTTTGGAAAGGCCTCCAATACTCTCCGTTAAACCAGTTAGCTGATTATGGGAAAGATATAATTCCCTCAACGACGATAACAGGAAAAGATCAGGGATTGATCCCACGATTCTGTTCCAAGACAAATCCAAAATAACAAGACTTGGAAGTTCTCCAAGAACTCCTGGGATGGATTCATTCAACTTGTTACGTCCGAGTCTCAGTTCTCTTAAAGATGCAAACTTTGATACAACATCAGTCAGTGAACCACCAATGTTATTCTCTTCAAGGTTCAGGTACTCCAGAGAATGCGACACACATGACAAGTTATTCATTATCTCAGGAAGTTGCCCGCCCAAATTGTTAGAAGACAGTCGCAACAACTTCAAATTACTACTGTTACCAAGACATCTAGGGAAGCCACCTCCCAGTTTATTCCGAGAAAGATTAAGGTGTTGTAATGATTTCATATTCCAAAAAGCATCAGGAACTGGACCATATAAAGCATTACCAGAGAGATCAAGATGAGTCAGATTACTCAAGTTAAACAGCCATGTATATACAGAATTATTCAGATTATTGACATAACCTATGGCCAGGTATCTCAATTGAAGAAGACGCGAAATCCACTCCAGGTTATTCACAGATAGGAAATAATTATAACTCAAATCCAGGGTGTCTAAGCTAGAAAGTTTGCCAAGATTAGGCGATACCGTCGTAAAATCATCACCAACACAAGATAAGTTGAGGTATTCCAACTTACTCAAAGAACTAATGAAGTCCGGTATGCCTCCTGAAATTTGATTGTAACTAAGATCCAAATACTTCAATTGTTTCAATTCTTGTAAGGCAGGACTTATCTTACCTACCAATGGCGCGATAGCAACGGATGCATTAGGACCAGAACGGCCACGAAGATCGAGTCTGATGACATTACCAGTTTGATTGTCACAATGGACACCTATCCATGAGCAACAATCTTGATTAAATCCTTCAGTTTCCCAAGAAGAAAGTCGTCCGTGGACATCCAACAACTCCTGTTTGAAGCTAAGAAGAGCTTCTTTCTCTGTTTGGATGCACTTGATATCCCCATCACCAACTCCTGAGCTGAACACAACACCAGAGTTGAGTGATAGCGCCACGAAAATGTCAAAGACAAGAAGATGTTGAATGAATTTTTCAGGTACAATCATTTTCAGAATAAATATTGACCAAAGTACAGCCAAAGACCAAATGAAGAATCTGAAAACCTAACCAAATGAAGAATCTGAAAATCTAACTAATGCATATATGCTTCTATGAATTAGAGAATTATTTTATTGCCTGTAACAACTAAAGTGTGAACATCTCTAACCACTGCATAAAATATTCTCTCTGTGTTTTGGACATCACTAGATGGCTTCTTGGGACATGTTTTTATATTTTCTACGAGATAAATTGCATTATGTATTTATGATTTTACAAAGTACAATAGTGGAAAGTAATGTGTAAATTTTGTCTTTGAATGTTTTTCTTAATATGTATGCATTACTTCACAGATTCAGTTAATTTGGGACAGACAGAGTAATAAATACTTGCCCAATTTTAAAAATCAAAATATAATTTATTACTTAGAACCAATTTAATTCTTATTATTAACTAGTCATTTTCTAAAGCATTGAACTTCTTATATTCAAAAAATAATCCAGTAAATTTTATTTAGACTTAAGTCATTGATAGACATCTAAACTTGTTTATATTTTTCACTTAAACACTTCAACTATAACTGATTCCTATTGAACATCTAAACTATTTAAAATATACACCTATTAATCACAAATTAAATTTAAGTATCTATCGTCCATGATAAGTAAAAATAAACCGAGCATGGAGATAGACCCTCTTTGTTGTCAATTTCTCTCAGGTCGCTGAATAATAGTATTTAATACCCACGCCGCCCAAATTCCTACCTACCGTAGTATACTTTTACTTCCACTGTGTCTCCAACATTTCGAAATTTTTTTATTATGCCTTCAACATTTCTGATTATCTTTTTTTTTTCTATTTAAAATAAATACGTAAAAGAAATTTTCTTGCAAAAAGTTTTTTTTGGGTATGATCTGACATTGGAAAGAGTATCACAGAGTGACTGGTTCATATACTATCAAATGCAAAGAAGTAAAGCGATCAATTTTGTAGATATCCCTCACGAACGGAACATACTAGCTTATGATATAGATACATTATCTCTTTTTAATTTACACAGAGTGTATAGAGTTTAATTTCCCAATTTGGATTGTAAGGGATGAACAAATATCTTATGGACATGTAAAACATATTATGAAATAACATAACACAGTTTTATCCCCCAAAAAAAAAAAAAAAAAGTTCATACTCCACTCTACTTTTTTTTCCATTTTTTTTATATTGAAAAGACTACTAGAATTTTTTTCAAAAAAAAAAAAGAAATTACTAAACTCTTGATGCATGTTTTTTCATTTAAATTTGTGCACGGAACCTGTTTGATCTAGATTATAATTTATTTATTTATTGTAATTTGAGGTTATTATGTTGGAGAGTATTTTTTTCTATGTACTCATGAATTTCAAATATTTTTGAAATCTGTGGAGTTAAGTTGAAATATATTTGTGTTTGGTTATATGTTTTGTATAAATAATATTCATTTTTGAATGTATTTAAACTTCTTCGAATGTAAACATTGAGAGTATTTGATATGGGGAATTTTTTTTTTCTGTTTTCTATTTTTAATTGATCAAAATATATTTTCTCTTAAAAATATTTTAAGAAAAATAAATAGAAAAACTATTTATTTCAACAAAATGTTTTTTACAAAAATAATTTTTTTTCCATACCAAACGCACCTTGAGTTGGAAAATTATGTTTCTCTATTCCATTTTAATTGAATTTGTGAGGTAATAGAAAAATATTCAAAAACAAAATTTACATCATACTTCCACTATTGCTTTTTGTAAAATCAAGACAAAATTTATATCATACTTCCACTATTGTCTTTTGTAAAATCATAAATATGTACTGTAATTTATCTCCTAGAAAATATAAAAGTTCAATAAATGAAAGGGCAAATATGAAAAAGTTTCAAATATTTATTTTGAACTTTGAACAATTAAAATATTTTGAACATTAAAAAATACCTCAAAAATTCAATTAATTTGGGACGATGGGAATATTAAGTTAGTTTTGTGAATTTTAAATTAAACTCATTTTCACCACTAAACATAGCAGTACTCTGTTTTTCAAAAATAAATTTTAAAAAATTTATTGGCAAAAAGGGTTACAACTTTAGGGTGAAGAGCCATAGTCTGCATTTGTGCTTAACAATGGTGAAACTTGTTCAGCAAAGTGTGCAATCATGGTTGAAATTTCTTAGGGTTTCTTCCTATTGTACAAAGCCTGAAACCCTAGCCTCGTTATTTTTGCCTAATGAAGAAGAAGGTTCTTCTAAACCCTTAACCTCGAATTCTCTGTACAGTAGGCTACTCTATTTGATTCGCTCAAAGGAGTCTGTGGAGTCCGTTGTATCAATACTTGACAAATGGGTGAGTGAAGAAAATCCCATTAACTATGAAGATCTACGGATTATTGTCAAACAATGTAGAGCTTACCGTCGCTACAATCATGCCCTTCAGGTCTGTTTTTACTTGCGAAATTTTGATTATTTCTTTTAAATAATTCATTTGCGCAAATTATGCTACTTGAGGGATTGGGGAGTCTTTGAATTTGCTCTTCATTGAAGGAGAATGTTAATAGGGAAATGGAGAATAATCTCTTTTTTTTTTAGGAAAGGTAACTATAATATTCAACAACAAACTACCCGGTGCAATCCAAGAAGTGGCGTCTAGGGAGAGTAATTTGTAGGTACACTTTACGATAGACCGTCAGCTCAAGAAAATAATAGGAGTGAATAAAACAAGGCAAAATACTAAACAGGGCAAGACAAAGCAATCTGAAAAAAAGGAATAGTAATTACAATGAAATAATATGATAATTGAAGCACAATGAATAATAAATAGTAACAAAAATCAAAGAAACAAGAAATTACAAGTGTAGTACTACGACTACTAGTATGAAAGGATAAGAGAGACGACATTCAACTATCTATTAACCTTTCACCCTAATCCATATCTTCCATAAGTTCCTTTCTAAGGTCATGTGTCCGTTAAGTTGAAGTTGTACCATGTCCTGTCTAATCACCTCTTCATAAGCTTCTTTGGCCTGCCTCTGCTTCTCTTGAAACCATCCATAACCAACCTCTCATTCCTTCACATTGGAGCATCTACATATATCCTCTTTACATGTCCGACCCATATCAACCTCGCCTCTCGTACCTTGTCCTCCTCAGAGGCCACTCCCACTTTGTCCCAAATATTCTCATTTCTAATCTCATCTTTTCTAGTATGTCTACGTATCCGTTAGGGAATCGAAGAGGCTAAGTATTGCTACAGCTTTATGTACAAATTCCTCGTTATTTTAAGAGGTTAAGTATTGTTTCAGCCTCTTAAGTACAAAAGAGGCTAAGAATATTTCATGGTCCTATTATGGTAATGTGATGGGTTGTATATGGACTGAACCATCGTTATTTACAATTCAGCATTACCAGTGCAATGTTCTGGTTAACCCGCCTCGTTGCTGGGCTGCAATATTTATCAATTAGCTTCAATCCCAAATATTCAAGAATCCTTAGAATTTATGATAGTTTGTCTATTACTATGTTGTTTGTCAACCTTTCTCCTTAATAACAGGCTTAACACCACAGATGCTTTAAAGTGGATCTTACTTAAGTGGAGTTTATTGCACTGCAACAATTTGCTTAACCATTAATTTGTTTGATGTTAACGTGCTTGGACATTAGTTGGATGTGATTGTTTGTAACTATGACTATAGGGATTTAAAGACTTCTTTTTTATTACCTTTCTTTAGGAGGATACCTAGAGTTACAAGACTCCTTTTAGTCCTTCTCTTGGAGGATATAATTTAGGACGGGTGGAAGTGTTGGTTTCATATGTTTTTTTTTTTTTTTTGGAAACTGGTAACTTTGTGTTGGTTTCATATGTAATTTTCTAGTAAAATTATTATAGTGAGGATATTAAGGCTAACGCCTTAGAGTAGAGTGTTCTATATCTCTAAGAAGCATGTTGTGGAAGAACTATCTATCAGTCAATCAAGAAATTATGCATCACTCCGAAATCAGTTTGAATCAGACAACCAGCTACATAAATCCTCAATATCATCCACTCTATGCTGGTTCAGTTAAGTCCATTGCTGAAAATTGCATCTTTTGGTGGTAGGTAATCTGGATTTCACACTTAACCTTATATGGTTATCTAGTTTAATTTCAAGGGTCTGTATCACCAGGATAATCATTTGCTTCTATTGCATTCTAAGCAATTCTGCACTAATATAATAATTATAAGCATGAATTGTATAGTGAAACATCAATCGTTTATTGTCGCCTCTTCAGGAAACACTCATTTGTAAGAATAAGCTTGTCTTAGAGCCTTGATGACAACACTGAAGTGCACATTAAGTGACGCGAAGCACTCGACATGTTTTGGGCCTTGCTTCAAGGCTTAAATGCGCCTTTTCTAACACTGTTTCTGATTAACTCCTATGTATAACTTAACTTTGTAACAGATACCTTGTAAACGTGCATG
This sequence comes from Solanum virginianum, assembly GCA_000787875.1. Classification (NCBI taxonomy): domain Eukaryota; kingdom Viridiplantae; phylum Streptophyta; class Magnoliopsida; order Solanales; family Solanaceae; genus Solanum; species Solanum virginianum. The sequence continues at coordinate 23,018 of DF357705.1, read as the reverse complement.
TTCTAAATATATTTCTACTGAATCAGTTTAATGTTGATTCCACAAGAGCAATCCCTAAATTCACCCACATCATGAACTCCGTATTAATCAGTCCTATTTTTGTTTAAAATACTAGCCTTTAGTGAACCAAGGAAAAAGAGCAAGTTGCGTATTTAACTTATCTTTTCCTAACTTATGTATTGGTTCAGTTTACAAAATTGCACTTTCTGCTTCTTATACAATCACAGATGTTTGAATGGATTAAGAAGTCCAAGGATTTTGATTTATCGCCTAGAGATTTTGCAGTCGAACTGGATTTAGTATCAAAAGCCCATGGTCTGGAATCCGCAGAGACGTATTTCACTAGCATTCCAGATGATTTAAGAACCTACAAGGTATATGGAGCTCTCTTGAATTGCTATGCTGATGCGAAGGTCTTAAAAAAAGCAGAAGATACCATGCAAAAGCTGAAGGAGCTGGGCTATGCTGGCACAGTGGCGTACAATGTTATGATGAACCTTTATGCTAAATTGGGATATCTTGAGAAGCTACAGTCACTTGTGCTAGAGATGGAAGACAAGGGTATTTCTGGTGATGCAATTTCCTACAATATCCTCTTAAATGCACTTGCATCTGTTCCTGATGTTAAGGAGATGGAGAAGGTTCTGATGAAAATAGAAGTGGATCCTGTGCTGATTGATTGGATTCATTACGCAGTTGCTGCCAAGGGGTACCTGAAAGCTGGTGATATAGAAAAAGCTTACAAGTCATTGAAGAAATGCGAGCATAAACTCAGGGGGAAAAAGGAAAAGCTTGGTATTGACATGCTCATTACTCTCTATACTAGTATGGGAAAGAAAGATGATATCTATCGTATATGGAATAAATACAAGAAAAAACTTGAGCATCAGAATTCTAGTTATCATCGTATGATACGTGGACTAGAAAAGTTGGATGACCTTGACGGTGCAGAGAAGATATTTTCTGAGTGGGAAGCAAACAGGGTACACTTTGACATTCGAATTCCAAACTTGCTCATAAGTGCTTACTGCAAAAAGGGTCATATAGAAAAGGCAATATCAATCATAGAGCAACTCGTGGAGAGTGGGAAGCAACCCAATGGGAGCACATGGAATCGTCTGGCACTTGGTTATTGTGTACAAAATGACATGGAGAAGGCAGTGGAGATGATGAAGAAAGCAATCTTGGCTAGTCACCCAGGGTGGAAGCCACACTTTCACAGTTTGGTTTCCTGTGTGAAATACTTGCAATCAATAGGAGATACTCAAGGAGAAGAAGAGCTTAAAGATTTACTTAGGGTGCGAGGTCTCTACTCAAAAGAAGTTGAAAGGGGTATAGATAAGTATATTGAAATTGGAAATTGCAAGTCCAAGGCACTTAATGAAACAGACTTTGAGGAGACTTGTTGACAATAGTAGGAAAAAACTATGTCACTGGTAAGGTGATTATACGATTCTCTAAATTTTTATCATGATCACAAATCAAAACTTTCTACTGCCTTTTAATTGGGGTTTCAATCGTTGCATCAAGGATGATCGCTGGCTCTGTTGTATAATTTCAGACTTGACAGGTAGAAGTAGCATTCACTGGTCACTTTCGGTCCTATTTTTGGAAAATAGGCAATGTCATGGAGTTCAAATTTCACAGGTAAAACTTCATTCGCTCGTAGAATTTGAAACTCCACGACAGTGGTTCTTTTTCGATTACTTGGGCTAAAAAGTGTCTATTTGTGAATTTTACCAGCTCGCGCCTAAGTGCAACTTTTATGTTAGCCCAGATTTGATGGCCTGGGCACTGTTTATCTTGACCTAAACAACCTCCTAAAACCCCTTGGGGGGGGGGGGGGGGGGGGGGGGGGGGTTCCCGTTGGTTACTTTTACAAGTTGCACTATTTGTTGTCTTCTTTTTTCTGCTTAGTCATGAGTTATGGTGTAGCTGAAGTTTTCTTTAGGGGAAAAAACTATAAAGAGAAAATATATCGTAAGGGCAATCATTAGCCACTAAATTTAATGAGTTCAACTTAAAAGAATCATTATATTAAATCTATTGTAATGTTTAAATTATGAGTTGAAACATAATATTATGTGATGTTCTATTAAGTTTTTACCTGTTATAAGTAAGGTTTGAAGAAGAAAAGTGTATACATAGTTTATTCTGGCTTGGGAGAGAGAGAGGTTGTTTTTGATATCAAAACATGGAGATACATTTAAAAAAGAAATACATTAGTATTTCATGTTAGAAGATTTGACTCCAAATTGTAAAGAATCATTTGGTAGGATGTATAAGAATAGTGTTGAAATTATTTTTAATATTGGAATTAATTATGCTAATATTGTTTCTCATTCATTGTTTATTTTGGTGTATTAAAAATAACATACATTGCATAATTTTAAGAAAAAATTATATGTTTACAAGAATACCCTCTCCATTTCTATAGTTTGCTATGTATTAGATATACATAGAATAATATCAAATAGGATATATAAGAACTACTTGCATTCGTTATTTATAAATTAAAAAAAAATGTATCAAACAAAAGATTAATGATATCATAATTAATACATACATTATTTTCTCCAATATTTTGTATGAAATGACCCTCAATGGTTATATTATGCAATATAGTATTCCTTCCGCACCAAATTAATTTAATTTTTGAGATTTTTGTCAATGTTCAAATAAATTTATATATATATATATATATATATATATCCGCACCAAATTAATTTAAATATATATATACAACACCAAATCTTTTTTTTTATACAAAGTAGAAGCAAAAGACAAGAGTAGGGGCCATTTGGTAACACTATGTTTCCTAATCACAATTTGCCTTAAAAAAATTAGAGTATTTATCGACGTTGTGATTACATGTGTGTTGAATTCAGCACCGTTTGTCTACCTGGAAAATCTAATCAAAGTTCGATTGCTAAAAATCAAGTATTAATACACTCCATCCTTTTATTTTTACTTGTCAAAAATAAATTTACAATTCTTTTTTACTTTTTTAACATATCAAAAAGAAATATCTTACATCTTCAAAACTAATTACTTATTCTCCAATTTATATCCCAAAGTTAAACGTCATATATCAATTGATATAAATATTATGATAAACTACTTATATTAAAAACACCTTGATACCCACTTAAAGCCAAATTTATTTAGAAAACGTTTGAAAATTCTTTTGTGCTCCTTTAAAATATTAGGAAAGTCGAGAGAATTAAGAATATGATGATGTCATGGATGATGCAATAACCAAATCAATGATATTTATGACGAAATTCCATATTTTCGTCTATTATTTTTTATTAACAAAATGTCATAGATATTTGTCTCACATTTTGTTTTATTTGTTTCAACATTCGCAAGTGTGTTGAATTAAATGTAATTTTATTTGTCGAAGCAATGGATTAAAGCTCCCGCTATGCGCAGGGTACGGGGAAGAACCCGATCATAAGAGTTTATTATATGTAGTCTTACCTAATTGAACTCTAGCTATGCGCAAGGTCCGAGGAAAGCCTTGACTATAAGGGTCTATTATATGCAATCTTACCTGACAAAACTCTCGCTATGTTCAGATTGAGGAAAGGGTTTATCTATTGTATACAGTCTTACCTTGCATTTTTGTCAGAGGCTATTTTCAATGTTTGAAGTCGTGACCTCGTGATCACATGAAGGCAACCTTATTAGTTATTCCAGGGCTCCCCTTCATTATTAATCTCTATGTCAGATTAATAATGATTGCCTAAAACTTTCGTTTTTACCTCCATATAAATATTTATAATTTATTTTATTTTCTTAAATACGTGTTAAATCAAACATTATCAGTTCAAATTTGATTACTCTTAAGCCCAATATAAATTTTTCTAGTTGGATTTGCTCGTCGCGGTCGTTCTATAATTGCGTATGGCCAGAAATGAGCATCATTGGTTATAATTACGAGAAATATGAGTACAAGATAAAAAGTAAAAACCAAGGTGGAACAAACTGATTTGGTATGGAACCTTTTTGGCTATTTCCTTTTGCCAAGCTGGAAATAGGAAATCACTCAAAGCTGGTGAACTAAACAATATCCATCTAAACATAAAAAAATGAAAAAATTAAAACAAAAATCGAAAACACTTCTATATTTGAGATAAATTTTTAGTTTTGTCTTTGATATCGATGGTCTAATTGATCTTATTCGATAAGAAATTTTGCTACTTTAAGATTATTATGGTTATGTCGCCATTTACCAGGGCTTTGGTCGTCGACTCTCCTGTTATTAGGTCACCAACTTTCTTGACCTTTCGACGCTGGACAGGCGTCAGCCCCCATACATGGTCTTACGACTTTGCAAAGACCTATGTTTTTGGTAAACAATCGCCTGGGCCTGGTCACGGCGACCCCCTTTGTGAGGAAGCTCTCCTTGTCCCAAAGTTACAGGGCTATTTTGACGAGTTCCTCAGAGAGTGTTGTCTCGCGCCCTTAAGTATTCTCTACCTACTCACCTGTTTCATTAGCTCGACTTAAATACACTCTTTATCTTGTAACATGAGTGAAATACACCATTAAATTATTGTCAAGTTTAACACTTATTGATTTTTTTAAAATGTTCATGCTCATACAAGCATTTGAGACTACTTTCTATGTCATGTGACAAATTAAGAGTATATTTAACTTTAATTAATCAAATAAAAAGTGTTCCTAAACATATTAATAGTTTGAGAATAAAATTTACACATACATTCAGAACTATTTTCAATATTTTTTTACAAAAAATATATGTTCATGTACGCGGTCAGCATGGCTGCTACAATTGCCGACACAGGATGGTGTCACCCTAATAAATACGTAATAAATAAGGGGCCATTTGGTAACACTATGTTTCCTAATCACAATTTGCCTTAAAAAAATTAGAGTATTAATAGATATTAAAAATGAAATTCCTTATGTTCGTTGTAATCTTTATTAAAATTTCAAAATTATAATTCTCGAATAACTTGATTTTGAATCAAATAATTGATCCCCTAAGGATAAGAACGAGCAAATGAGAAGAATATTAGTTGGCTTTATGATGTTGATGCCTTGATTGTGACACCCTCTCTAATTAATATAAGCCTAAAAATTTAAATTTCAATAGAAAAAAAATGTTGGATTAATTTCCTTTTATTTATATAAATATTCATGAGTAAAATTTTTCGATACATATATTAATAGAAAATAATAAATAAAAATACGTACCAGTTATTAAACCATCATTATTAAAGAAATAATAATAAAATGTCCATTGCAATGTGAAAGCAAAGTAACTTTGCTATATGAACTAAATTGATACGCCACTTTTATTCTAAAAATAATAATAATTTTCTAAAGAAAGAAAAAGAAAAGGACCACTCATATGGTATATTTAAAAAATAAAAAATAAAAAATAAAAAAATTAAATATGGTCCAACAGCTAATAGGTTGACAAGAAAGACCAATTCAATTTTGGTTATCTGGTTTTTCTTGATAAGAAAAATAAGGTACACAAATTAGCCTCCTCTTTAAGGATGTGTTTGGTACTTGCAAAAAAAAAGATCTTTTTTTAATTTATTTTGAGTGTTTAGCAAGTATATATATAAATACAATACAATACGATAGAGTGAGTATTGAAGGTGGGACAGAGATAAAAATCAAGAAAATAACTTTAAAAACATGTTTTATTAATGTTTTGAATGGTTGTTATGTATCATTAATAACATATCACACCGAATTGCACTGCATTATTTGGAAGAAGATTATGTTTAAATAAATTGTATTATTTTTTATCGTTACAAAGTATTTTATATCGTTGTTTTGAAGTAATAGCATATAATATTATTTTATTTTTTTTAACAGTAGTGTATGAAGCATAGTTATTATTGAAAAAAACAAGAGTACTATATGATAATTAAATACTAAGCAAATGCAAAATGAGAAGAAAAAAAAAAGAAGGTAAAGACACGACATAAAATAAAAATCTTTTATCGTAATGTAACAATGAAGTTAAAATAGTAGTATTTGAAATAACTACACAGTGCAATATGCAACAAGAATTCAAACAAAAAATAGGTAGTTCTTTTAGAGAAAACATTTGTTAAAACATTTTTACCAACAAAATATGAAAATTGAAAAATAATTTTTTGACAAATGTTATCCTCTATACCAAACACACCCTTGGAGAGAAAAGTCACTGCTTCAATTACAACAACATACCCAGTGAAATCTCAATTACAACAACATACCCAGTGAAATCCTACAAGTGGGATCTGGGAAAAGTCACTACTTTAATTGAGCAGTAAAATTCTGAAAACAAGAATCACTATACAACAACATACCCAATAGAATCTCCCAAGTGGGGTTTGAAGAGGGTGAAATGTGCACAGACCTTACCATTATCTCACAAAGGTAGAGAGGTTGTTTTTTTAGAACCCTCGTCTCAAAAATTCATAGACAGAATAAACTAGATATGAAGTAAAAGACAAAAAGAAAGAACAATTAATAACGAAAGGCACATGAAAAATAAGAATCACTATGCACGATAATAATTGGAATTTCCAACCTCATATGTTTAGATTATATCAAAAAGGGTTCAATCTTCAAGCACTCTAATTCCAAGTGTCTTTTAGCAACGATCAAAGAAAGCAAAAGCTTCTATGATTGGTTACACATTTAGCTGAGGCTGTACATCTTCTATCTACTACAACACCAAATCTTTTTTTTTATACAAAGTAGAAGCAAAAGACAAGAGTGTTCAGAACAAGATTAGACATGTGACAAAACAACAAAAGAGGAAAAAACATATTCTGCCAAGTGATTTATCAGCTTGTGATAATTGCCTTCTCATTCTTGGACTACTGCTGATTGCTAGATTATAAGAGTTTGGATATGTGTACAGAGTTGTCGATGAGTTGCCAAAAATCCTTGCATAGGCCAGTTCTCCAATCATGGAGGGTTGTAACATGTTACCTGTGCTGCCACCAGGGCTGAGCAGGGGTGTGGCGCTTCGCTGATAAGGTGATTGACGTGTTTGAGACTGTTGTAGGTGACTTCGTCGTTGAAGTAGCTGGGATGGATTTGAATTGGTAGTTGGTATCAGTATGTGACCACCACATCTTGGACTAGGAGGCCGTTGTGGGATCACTATGCCAAGATTCGGAGCCTTTTCTTTGGATGGTTTTGTAGATTGGCCACCGCGTCCATAGAGTGGAATCAAGGTTTTTTCTGAAACTTCAGCCTTGCAAACAGGGCACTGTGGTTGCTGCTGGTCCGAATTTTCTGAAGAAACACTCTGGAAATGAATCCATTTGTAAATGCAAGGCCAACAGTAGAGGTGACCACATAAAGTTATCACAGGGTCGTGCACGAGATCCAGGCATATGTTACATTCAAAACCACCAGAAATATTCTCTTCAACTTCATCGTTCATTGTTCTCCACTTCCCTAATGGAGTGTCATGTTTGTTAAAGGTAGTGTCCAGCTGTTCTAAGGCCATATCCGCCTTGTTGATGCAACAGAGTTGGCTTCTAATGCCTGTAAAAATACAAATTCAAGGATCTCAGAACCAAGAAAACAAGACTTGAAATTCATAAACACTAAGAACTATGAGAAACATTGAACATGTGAACCTTAAGGAAATACTATTGATCTTCTTCTCAAGGATGGTTCCAAACAACTCAAGGGGCAACGACAAAATAAAACGCGCTACGCAAGATAAACGTACTAACAAAATACAAGAGAGTAGGCCCCCATTTCAGTGAAATGTGGGCACAGGTTGAGTACAAGGAGAAACTACCTATTGGTTTTACCCAAAAGCCATACCAACAGCTACCACATAAATCCAAACATTGTACGAGGACAAATCAGTTTCTCCAAGGATAAAGAAAAACTACATGTAATTGATGGCTATGATAGTAAATAAATGGATGGAAAACCAAAGGCATTTAATACAAATCTGAGAAGGGGCTTAAAATATGTGTCTCTGATCAACTTATCCAACTAACAAATCAATTCAAATTTAATAGGTAAGCCACCTTGAGATAAGGCTTCATTATCAAAGAAAGTTCACCAATAAATCATGAAACAATAGGTTAACATGATCTATGAGATCGGAAATGAAAACTATCTGTATAACAACATTTCATTATAACAGTCGTCAAAAATCACAATAGTAAGGCCTATCCGATTTTTCAATCTCCTTCAAAATCTCAATAGTAAGTACCCTTCCCCCTATGTAAGGATCCCAAAAATTGGGTCAACTGAGGATCCATAACTTAACAGAAAGTATAAGAGAGGCTAATTCTATGATTTATTGGATCCTCTGAAGGTAATTTATTTTCAAGAATCTAACACGGATGCGGCGACACTTTTGAAGAGTCTGAGAAACATATGTTTTAAGTAAATATCAAGGGAATTATAAGTATCAAGAAACCCCTGAGCTGCAGATTTGAAGAAAGACATTCAGGATCATGTTAAAAATGTTACTGGTGATTTCGTTTTATCCTTTCTACCCAACCCCAAAAAGGAACAACCTTTTGTCCCTACAACTATAAAAAAGAAAAAAAAAGGGTAAACTCTATCCAAAAACACACACTTTTACAGGTAAAGATGAGAGACTAGATTGTCTACATAACCAACTTGTCACTCAAACCTATACAAAATTTTGATTACTACTATCTTCAAGGAATTTTACTAATCCCAATAACATACCATAGAATCCGTAAAGACACGACACGTTGGACCTAACTCAACTGTAAAAACTAGCTCATATAATCGATAAAGATAATGACACTAGAACTGACTCAACCAAAAACTAACCCAGTCTAACATAAACACCCATCACCCATCCCAACAAAAAGTAAAAAAAACCACAAACCCCATTAACAAAAATGCAGAAAGATGATTCTTCAGGCACAGAGCACTTGTAAAACATAAAGATCTGAACTTTTTAATCCATTCTCAACAGAAAAATCCAATCTTTGTGATCAAATCTTCTCAAACACAGAAGAGAGCTACCCTTCTCCACACTTACATGAGCAAAAACTTAAAGAAACAGATAGAAAGACCAAAATAATGAAAAAAGAAACATACCCAAGTAGTGTATTTGTCTCAAGAACGTTTCTGAACTAAGTTACAAGTAAAAGATTGAGTCTTTAGAAGGAGAAAGCCAAGAATCCTTTGTGTTTAGAAGCAAAAGGTGAAAACAGAGCTTTAAAAAGAAAAGAGTAGATTGGATGATGAATTAAAGGTTTTGGTTCTCTCTATATATATAACACAACACAGAAGCTTTAAGAAGACGCGCCTATACATATAGGTGGTTTGTATGTATAGGATAATTAGAATTATTAAAAATGACTTACTATTAATTAATTAATTAGTTAATTGTGACTTACTTGGTTCTGATGATAAATGGAAACGCAAAGTGGGACCCAGCTTTGCCTTTATCCGACGTGGCAGTTACGCGTGGTTACCGCAAGCCGTCTGGGTAACTCCTTCTCTTTATTTGGATTTTCCTGGCATTTAGAAGCGCGTTCGTATAAAAATGAATTAGGTAGGGATTAATAATGTTGGATTATTTTTCTTTTATATTTGATTTATTATTTTTTATTTAATTTAAAATTTTATTTATTTTATTTTTTTTAATTTTGCCCTTGAACTATTATGAGATTTTCTATTTTATGTAATTAGATCAAAGTAGATTATTTTTTTGTGACTTCTAACTAGTTAGAAAAATAATAATTTGTCATTATGTTTGTTATTTTTGCACTTGAATTATTTGAAAATAAATAATTATAATCTTAATAAATTCATCACTAATGAAATTTCAATCTTTAATTTAATAAAGATAGATCATCTATTATTAAAATAGAAAAGATAGTAAACAATTGTAAAATAGATAATCTATATTTACACGTAAAAATTTGAAAGTTGTAATTTTGATATAGTGTTTATATCTTACGAGGTCACTCAACTTTGAGAATATATCTAACATCATTGGACTTTATATTGTATCAATAAAATCACTCAACTATAATTAGTTATAAAAAAAAAATTGACATGTCAAAATATTTTTTGTGTATTATGAAAAATATGAAAGTACAAATAAATAAAATTTAAAAATTTGACATGGTAAATTTATTTATTTTTATATTATGAAAATATGAACCCGCAAATAAATAAATTTTGTAAGTTGATTTATTAAATAAATTTACTAGTACAAAACTACAAATATAAAATATAAAATCAAGAAAATAAAAAAATGTAAAAGAATTTGAGGCATATTTTTGTCTTTGTGTTTTTAATCTTATGGTATTAATCCTAGATATTAGCTAATACAGGAGGTATTAGCTAATTCCATGTATGTGGTATTAACTAATGCCATAAATTAGTTATACATGGTTCAAAAATTCAACCAGTTTCAAAATAATACCATCTCATAATTTATGGATTAAATCTTCTAATCCCTCCTACCAAACATCCTATTATTGATTTAATATAAAAATTAAGAAAATAGTTTTAGAAATTAATTACTTTTTGTTCACGTCTTTAAAGAAGAAATTTATTAAAACATATGAACTCGTTTAGACTGAAAAAAAATATTAATTGTATAAGTAAATTAATTCGAAATAGCTATTTATAGTAGATAACTAATATGCAATGAAAAAATACTAATTAATGACTTCACATTCTACCTATAGAGTATAGAAGAAAAGAAGTTGTGAGATATTTCAGGAATTTATCGCGAGGCTTTTTAAAAAATGATAGCAAGTTACATGTTTGAGCTGCTCACAAATTATTTGTTTAATTATCAATTTATTCAAAAAAACATTTTTTTAAATAGATATTTATGATACGGTATATTTATAACATTTCCTAAGTATACATTAATAGATAATACGTCTCGTTAATATCTTACTTATTAGACAAAAATTAAGGGAGAAAACCTTAGTGAAAAAAAAATACATGTACCAGCCAGTAATACACATTGTTAGTTGTATCATTAATAAAAAAACGACATAAGATAAAATCTTAATTAAAAGGAAAAGAAGTATAATATGTATTTTACTCTTCTTAGAAAAATAAGTTTATTAAATTTGAAGAAAATGACTTTCTTAATAAAAAAAATAAATTTTACAAATAACATTCTATATTTATTGTTTGCTCTCATTCACCCAACGACGTCCTCAGTTTCTACCTAATGACCATCTCACCCTCGCCACCCTTGAGTTTCCACACCCCACACCCTCCCACCTTTATAATGTTTTGGTATATTATATAAAAATAATCATGGAATATCATTCTTTTTTCTTAAAACTTATTTGCTTTTCAATAAACATTTTTTAGAAAAATATTTTACATGAAAAATATTCTCTTTCCTATACACACTCTAATTGGAAACTTTTTTTTTTTAGGATAAGTTATATTTTTCGTCATCTGTCCTAATTTATATGATGTATAGACTTTGATATATTCTAAAATTGTCAGTAAAATAAAAATAAAAGAGTAGATCTTTGTAAATTTTTTGTCAACTAAGTAGGATTCAATATGAATAAAATGCTAATGGTGTCGCTAAATTTTATCAAATAAAAAAATATATTATTTTTTAAAAATAAACTAAAAGGAATTATGTCAGATAAATTGGAATAGAAAAATACTCTTTGATAATTTGCGACCTAGTGTTTTTTTTTTTAAAACTTAACCTACTAATGAAACAAGTTGTCTAACGTATTTCGGTACATTAAAAGTAATAAGTAAAAGGACACAATATTTTACATGGAAGCGTCTGGCTCAAAAATATGTAAAAATCATGATTTGTATTTTGCACCTTTACAGAATTTACCCAATTTCACTAAATTCAATTAGTCTTTCCAACAAAATGATTACAAACCTATGTATATTAATCCAAGGAAGTGAAAGCTAAATTCCTAACTCAACGTAAACCTCCCAAGTTTGTGTTCTCAGGTTTTCAAATTGCCTTCAACTTGAAGACTATCAATCTACTTCAGTTAGTTTATAGATTCACTGAATTAACAATACATCAAAACTTAACATAAAGAAAAAATTTCTAGAACAAAGACTCAGTACAGAAAACTGATTCTTAAAAGTGTTTGCCAGTATTCAACACTTCCCAAAAATCAATCTTCTTGCCTTTGGCTTTGTAAGTGCGTGCATATACTAATTACTACTCCTCTGTGTAATAAAAATAATTGTCTTAAAATAGTTGTAAATTTAGATAATTATTAGAGAATTAGTTATTTTTTAAAATTTTATATTTATCATTAATTATTCTAAAAATAATTAGAGGCACATCTATAGATTAAAATTTAATTATTAATTAGGAATATATTAACAAAACAACACCTTTAATTAATTTTTTTCTTAAGAATTGTGTTAAATTTTATCATGATAATTAAAATGGAACGAAAGAAGTACCTTTTTTTCTTTTCTTTTTTCACATTGTTTCAATATCTGCATTCAGCTCCAATATTAAATTTATATTTGTGCTGCAAAGTCTAGTTTTGGGAATAAGTCGCTATCTAACAAGAACAATTTTTATTTAAAAACCCTTAAATTTTGAAATATCTCATTAAAAATTAAAAAAAAAATACTTAATATCATTGCACCACAACTCTTATAATTGCTACTACTTGATTATCATATGAATTTATTACAAGCCACCATGCATATCCCCTGGACATATATGTATATTGGTGCCAGTGCATGTATTAACAATAATATTTCACTTATCGAGGTCAAATTATTTAAACTTTTGATCAACATTTTAAGATATATCTTTTCATCATATTAATATGAGAAAGAATACAACTTATAGAATTTTTCACATAGTTTTCAACCATCTAAATTTTATATTTTAAATATTAAATTTAGTTACTTTAATTTAGTTTTTAAGTTTAGTCAAATTAACCTAAAAAAAATATAATAATGACAAGTAAAAGTGAACAGAGAGGGTACTCAATAAAACCCATTGGTTTGTAAAAAAAGCATGTTGTCTTCTCTTTAACTTTAAGTTTATGGTATCTAAAAACTAATGCATTATAGTTTGCAAATTATAATAAGAATATATTGCTTCAACTAAAAAAAAGAAACATAAGGAAATAAAAAAGAAAGCTACGGAAAGCAACAATTGAAATGTCATTTTAATTACCTAAAATAGATAACGTTTAGGAGAATCCACTTTACTTATGTGTGTAATTATTTTTAGTTGAATCCAACGTTTTACCTAAATTTCTTGTCCTTCTTGATAATTGAATTAATGTAATTATAGTTGATTAATTTTAGCCCTCTCCCCCGCCCCGCCCCCCCACAAAAAAAAAACGAAAGCATCTTGGATACATATTTATTTCGATGAATACTTACCTGCATCAAATATTTAAACTCAATCATTTAATTATAATTAATTAAAAAATGTGTGCATATGAAAAAACACCTCATAAATAAAAGGGAATTACATGTATAATTAATTCAAAATATTTTAATATTATTATCTCCGTATCAGCTAATGCAAAATATTTGATTTGTACATCGAAATGCCCTTCGAATTGAGTCAAGTATGTGAAATTTTAATTTTCAACGCAATGTTATAGGCTTATAGCAAGACTTAAATTTAATAATCTTTACTTACTTTGACACTCTATTAAATTATATATATATTGTCTCATATAGAAAACACATTAATGACAATTTATTAATTTACTGAAATTACATACTTAACATTGTTTTCAACTAAGGTATAAGGTCTAAACATACATATAGTGAAAAAGAATGATATTTCTTGAAATAAATAAATTAAACTTAAACAAACCAATATAGTTCCTATTGAGCTTGTGACAAAGTACGCTATAAGAGTATTGGTACAGAGGAAAATATTTTAATATTTTTATTTTTAATGAAACAAAATCTGTAAAAGGATATTTTTTCAAAAAAATAAAAATTGCTTAAAATCGAGGAAAGTGACTTGCATAATGAAGTAAGAAAAACAAGTGTTATAAATGTACTTTGTATTGATTATGTCCTTCTCACGCTCCAACACACCTTATCATCACTCCATCGAGTAACTTCGATCCCCACCACCTAACAATCATACCCCACCTCTATCTTCCATACTAGTATTTATCTGAATTATATATAAATATTTTTAAAATAATATTTTTTATCGATGTATTCAACATAAAAAAAATGGACAAATTTAGTTGTCTAACTTAATTCCAATGTTACCATATTATAGTTTCAATTGTTTGTCCAGTTAAGATGGACAAAATTAGTTGAACTATTGAGTCAAGGCTCCATACACACGAGCTTTTACAAGAAAAAATGTCAATTTTGTACGACCATTATTTCCTTTCATTTTCAAAGTGTGTTGACATTTCTTAATCCTTAGTACACATTTTATGATTTTTGGAATCGTTTGGTATACAGAATAAATAAGTTATTCATGACATAAGAATTTCATATTTAATTAGAATTAGAAATTAGTTATCTATGTCATAAAGTAAAATATAATATTAAATGTTTTTCTGTTATATTTGATGGGAAAAAAATATTTAAAAAGCATTTTTAATACTTAAGAAGCAACAATTGGTAACATAAGTAAATGTAAACCATTTGTAATCTTATAAAATTCTTTTTACAAAATAATTTATTTTAAATATTTAATTTAAATAAATCATATTTTGCTCAGACCAATAAATATAATTAAGGTTATAATTAAAATCACTAATAGAAAATTGAAATAACTAGGTATAGTAAGGATAAAAGGAATATTAAATGAAATATACTTTCTTTATACATATGTTTAGAAAGCACTTAAGTTTTTATTTTTGCGAAATAGAAGGAAAGACAAAGATCTCAATTGCAATGGAAAGCAAAAGTTGAATGAAATTTGATTCATCAATCAATATTAGTAGACAACACTAAAAGGATGTTTGGGTAAGCTTATTTTTAAGTTATTTTTTCTTTTAAACATTTTTTTAATTTTTAAAAGTATTTAATAAAGATACAAAATGTTTTTAAGCACCTTACTTTAGGCTTTTGACTTTTAGCTTATAAGTCATTTGAAAAAAAAATTATCCAAATATCCTTAATAAAGACAAAGAGAGAGACGTATAAAAAAAATTAATTCATCATCAATAACATTTATTCATCCTACAATTCCAATTAATTGAATAAATCATTAAACAAAAATTTGATATCGTCTGACTTCATTCAAAGACCATATCTCCTTCAACTAATTTCTTGTCATGTATTAAAGTAAAAGCCCCTATCATTCTTCCATTGTATTTATTTCTAGCGATTTATGAGTATTTGCAATCTTGTGTGGTTACAAAATTATGTATAGAAATTATAATTAATTATTTCTAAATGTTATTTTTTAAAAATAAAGAAGTTTTGTCATATATTTTAGGAGGAGAAAAACTATTAAACTATATGTACTAATTATTTCATCTAAGTATCTTCGCCAGAAATTAACACTAATACATAAGAGTTAATTTTTACATGTATATTAAATATTATCATTTTTTTTGCTTATTTATTTATTTATTTTTAATGGAATTTTTGACTTGTAACCAAGACATAAGATGTCTAAATTAATTTCAGTCTTACAATATTAACATGGACAAAATTAATTACGTGAACTGTGAGCTCCAAGGCCCCATATGCATTGGCTTTACTAGAAAAATGTCAATTTTGTACAACTAATTATTTCACCAATTGTAAGCATCATCTGGATATGTTAATTAAAACAAAAAAGTAGAAGCATATGTTTTAATTAATCAACCATTTCCATTAATCCACATTGCTAGTTAATTTCTTTTTGATTGGCCAAACTTTTCCTTTCATTATCAAACTTTAATGATGTAATTGATAGTTTCTTAGAACACATTTTATGACTCTTACCAGACTGCTGTACCTAGAGGCAACTTGTTTGGTTCAAACACTTAAAATTTGCTTATTTTAAAAAAGTGTTTTTGTACTTTTCGCCTAATGCAATTAATATTTGATTAAATCATTTGAAAAGTATTTTTTATGTCTAACTAACTTATTTAAAAAAAATATATTTTTAAGTGTCAAATTATAAAAGGACAAATATTAATGCACTAGTGAGTTCAAAAAGTTGAATTTTAAATTTCAAATCGTGATTTTTTATAAAACTTGACCCGTATGTTTATATTTAGCAAATAAAGGCTCATTTTTTATTTTTATTTTTTTGTGAAAAAAGAAGAAGATGAATCCTATTCTCGACTCGAAAAATTATTGGTACAACGTGAAAAGTTTATATTGAAGAATAGTCAATATTAATATTAATTTATTGAATCAATAAATTTATTTTAAATTATGTGTATGTGAAAATTTACAATAACATATAATTATAAATATCCATTTATCAAAGGAAAATGTATTCATCTATGATTTACTAATACGATGCTTTATGATATATGTGGCTAGTGAAGAAAGTCAATATTCTATTTTTAAAATTGTATGTGTAAAGAAATTTTGACTGAAAGTTTACCACAATATGAATTAATTGGAGTCCATATCATGATGAAAATAAGGATAAGTTATGATTTTTATATAGAAAAAAGATCCAACCTTTTCGAGTTATTTTTAAGTACTTATTCAAAGTATATGATAAACTAGTAAAAAAAGTTAATATTCTATTTTTAGCATACGATAGTAAAGAAAGTTATTATTCTATTTTTAAAATTATAATACGTGTGATGAAATTTGTGTAAAAATATATCATACTATGAAATTAATTGGAGTTTGTATCATGATGAAAATAAAGTTATGATCTTGTATAGAAAATAGATAAAAATTCTCGAATTATTAACTTGTCCTAGGTAATTCACTAATACTTATGAGTTACTAATTTAATTATCCTTGGAAATGTGATCATGAAGTATCATATATGATTTTCTCTTATTCTTTATCTATTTCTCAATATTCTCATTGTCGTTAAATAGATGATGCACTCTTTTTTGATATTTTTTGAAGTTCATAATAAAAGTAATTGAAAATGTAATTAAGAAAATATCACCAATTCTTGGAACAAGAGCTCCAAGATTTATGGCTTTGATGGGGGTTTGGCCTTGCACAAAAATATGAAACATGAAAAATCCAATTAAGATATTCAAAAAATAATGGAAAAATTACTTGGTAAAGTCCTTTCTAAAAATAATTATTAATTTTAGTAATATTTTTTAATTTATTATTATTTATAGCAATACATAGCAATATTATGATGAATTTGCACATACAAGTGAATTATGCATTTAATATAAATATATTATAAGTGTTTAAAAAAAATTTATGCTTGTTTGGTTGGAAATAGACGCAACGTGTATTAAAATATTTGATAAATATACTATCTATCAATAAAACTTGTATTATATATATTTTTAAATAGTTCTTTGTAACATGTATTAAAATTGTATTATAATGATACATTATAATTGTTCAATGAAAAGAATTTATTATTACTATAGATGATAAATATTTTCCTAACAGAGTATATCTATGTAAATTTTCCCTTAACCCTTCCTAAAATCGTAAAGTTGTGTATATCTTTTTTTATTTTAGATAAGTATCAAAAATACAAATAAACTATCCTTTTTTTTGAGTTTCATACCTAAATTAGTGGGAGTGTAAGTTTCACACCTAAACTATCACTTATTAGTTTGAAAAACACACCTCAGTGGTGTGTGTGTAACACATCTCTCTTTCATTGGAGAAAACCTTGCCACATGGCATGTCACATTGAGAAAAATTAAATAAACTATTTATATTAGTTAAAAGTAAAAGATTAAAGTATAAATATTCTTCCAAATAATTTAAAATATTTTTCTCACCTACTTCACTGCCCACATCCCCGCGTACCCTCCCTCCCCCTCCCAACAATCCGCGCCTTTTTATTTTTTTGAATCTCTTTTATAAAATATTTTTTAAAAGTTCAAACTTCAGCCCCTACTCCACTCCTACCTTAAAAAATTGATTTTTTTAAATAAATAAAATTTTATTCACCTACATCTAATCCTCCGCTCCTAATTTATTTTTATCCATTTTTTAATTTTTTTTATAGATATGTACACATATTTTTAGAAAAATATTTTTTCTTCTTGTTTATCGAATATAACATAAATAAAAAATTTATTTTAAAAAATCTCTTGCGATAAATATAAAATTATTTTTCTAAAAATTAATTAAAAAAATAAAAGGAGAGGATTAGGTGGGTAGCGTATAATTATTTTTTCTAAATAAATTAAAATAATATCTAGATTATTATTTTAAGAGGGAGATGAAGTAAGAATTTTTTTTTAAAAATTACAATTTTTTTAAAAAAAACATTGGTTTGTTCGAGGGGGTATGGTGAGAGGAAGTGGTGAGGCGGGATAAGAAAAACATATTTTATATTTTATTTTATAATATATAATTTTTTGAAATAATAATACTTTAATATCTAATTTTAACTTATACTATAATTTATTTATTATCAAGGTGGAATGTTTTGTTCACGTGAGTGTGATGTGAAATTTTTTTAAAAAAATAAAAGAGAAAGTGCATATACATACCACGGTGAGAATGGAATAAAAGATAGATGTATTTTTCAAACTAATAGATGATAGTTTATGTATGAAACTCACACTTTCAATAGTTTAGGTATGAAACTAAAAAATAGAAAATAATTCAAGTATATTTTTGACACTTTATCTGTTTTTTAAAAAAAAAGGGGGGGGGAGATGTATATGCATTTTTTTCTTTTTAATTTTTTTTCTCGAGTTAATAATAATTAAATGCAGACTAAGACAATAATTTGGATAAGCACACCTCCTAACATGGTGTACCACTAAATATACTACATAATAAACTAGTGAAAGTTTTAGGACTAATAAGTACATAATAATAATAATGCAAACTAATTATTGGTTTGGTCTTGTGATCTTATCAAGGATATTCTCACGCACAAGAACATTAAACTAAATAAAGCGAATGGACAAGAATTAAGGAAAAGAATGATAAATTGAAGAGTAATTTTTGCATAAAATCACTTAAAAATATCTTAATTATGCTTCATAGCTATAGTTTGGACAATTACATTTCGTATCTATATTTATAGCAACGTTTGTATAATTCGCGAAACATTTGTATAATTCGCGAAATATTTATATATATTTGTATAATTCGCTATATAATTCACAATTTTCGTATAATATTTGTACATTTCGCTATATAATTCGTGTACAATATTTGTATAATTCGTTATATAATTTACAATATTTATATATTTCGCCATGCAATTTAAAATAACTGATCTAGCGAGACAAAAATTCTTCAGAAATTAAAATCATATTCAAAAATAACTCATAAAATATTATAATACGAGAATACATACTTATCCTTTGCGAAATAATTATTTGTCACGAGAGAGAAAATTCAAAGGGACAAAGTAAAATTGACCCTTTTATGGTTTTGCTCCTCATCATCATGGGCCTTTCTAGATAGCTCATATTTCAACTTAAATTTCGTAATTATAATTAGAGCAGAATGAAACTTCTTCAGTAAAATATTCTTATCCCTTGAGAATTTTGATTTGTGAAAATAATATACATGTAATATATACATAATATATATATCACTAAAATATATAAATATGTATATATTTTGATCGTATTGATAAATTAGATAGTTAAAAAATATATTTACTTAAAATTTTTGTTATTTAAATTTTAAATTTATCTCTGATTCAAACGACAGGCGACAAACTAAACCATGCATGGCATAGGCTGCTAAAAAGGAAACAAGAACCACTTACAGGGGACAGGAGATCCACAAATTAGTCCACAAGTCACAAATCTCAGCTAAATCTTCTTAAAAGTCAAAATTAGCAACAATATAATTGACCAGGATTGGTTTAATTTTCTAACAGAAAATGATAAATTTAGTGTAAATTAAAAAGATGTTTGGTGCTTAATTTCATACTAGTATATAATAAAACTTGGGGTTACCCATGCATGTACGTACATATGTTGATTCTTAACTTTATTAACTCAAAGAGAATTTTTCAAAAAAAGTAAATATTTAAAATATAATAATACAAAACATAACAATAGTTTGCTAAAATTATGATTCGTAGTTATATATTATAGGAAAGAGGCGAGGGAGATCGCGAGAGGCGAGCAAGCGAGGGCAGAGAGTGGAGAAAGTCGAATTGTATATATATGTATATCTGTTAAACTATTTTATGTATATATGTCAAATAATTATTTATGTGTAACTGATTTTATATATGTATTTGTATGTCTAGTAAGTGAGATCAGGAGGGGGAGGAGAGAGGTGAGCAAGATTGAGAGAGGAAAGAGAGAGGTGAACGATCGAGAGGGCATAGAGTGGGAGAGCGACGAATTATTTATATATATCTGTCGAATTGAATATGTAGAGTTGTCAAATAATTATATATATTCAATTAATTATACATATGTATTTGTATATCTGGTAAAAGATTGCACAGAGAGAGAGGAGAGAAGCAAGAGAGAGGAAGAGAAGAGAGAGAAAATAACAACAAATATTAACTATAGCTATAAAATATAATTTTTTCAAACTATAATAATTTAATATAAATAAATATCGTATATATCTAATTACATAATTTATTCTTTTTAATTCTTTTTACATATCGAGAAAATTCAACAATTACAATATACGATCAATGTTTTCACCTATGACATTTCTCCTTGTTCACCTTATTTGAACTTCGAACCAATAATGACATAACATTATCACATTATAAAAAGAGTCTTAGTACACAAAAATGGAAAAAGATATTACCATGTGCTTGTTGTTTTTTGTCTTTTCCTTTTTCTTTGCTAAAACGCAGATGAATAGGTCGGGGTAGGCTCTTTTCCATTTCTTTTCTCTCTATTTTTTCCATTTCTTTTCTCTCTATTTTTCTCAAGATTTTGATAGTGACACGTAGCATAAGTTAAATTTTAATGATTAAGATTTAACTAACTTATCAAGATAGAAACTTAAAAAAAATGAAGAGGAGCCTTATCCGAATAGACCAAATTACTTTCACAAAATTATTTTTTGTCATAAAAATTGTTTTTTCAGCTTATATATAATTAAATAGAAGTTCGAAAAAAGTAACTTCATCCAAAAAAAAAAATAAGTCTTTTTGATTTTCTTTAGGCCAAATTATTGTATTCACATCAATATTTATTATTTACCAAATTAAAGTTAATATTGAATTTTTTAAGGATGTATATGGATCAGGTTGATTTGCATTTTACAAATATCAAATTAAATCATTTGTATATATTTTTAAATTTATAAATCTAACCAAATTAATAAAATTTAAATTTTTTAACATTGAGTGCTTTCGAGTTTCTCAGATTTTTGAGTTTTTTCGATAAAGTATTTATATAAAGATATAATTAACTTGTGCTTCAAATATCTATTCAGTCCTACCAAAATACAATTATTTAAGATATTTCTTAAGATAATAACATAAAATATAATATAAGTGATGACATCAAAAAGTTTAATTAAAAAATAATAAAATTATATAAAACAAATAAAGCAAGTAAATAGTACTCATAATGCAATAAAAAAAATAATTATTATAATTTTAAAATACTAAATCATTCTAAAATAAGTTTCTTAAGTATCAATTATATATGAGTAAACATTTTTAAAAAACTATATGAGAGAAAGAAAAATCAACAAACATTAGAAGTTTCTTAAAATTAAAGATACGTGGCCTAATTTTTTTCTTAAAATAAATGAAAATACACTAAAATTAACGTGACGCCCTTCTAGATAGATAGCAAATTATTAATTTATGAGAGGATGATATTTTCTTGAAATATTAAATTTATGTTTTTCTTTGTCTCTGTTTTAAGCATTTGGTCACGAGAATATTTATTATTTTTTTAAAAAATTATTTTATTTTAAAATCAGATGTTGATTAGAAAGTTTCAAAATCTATAACTTAGAGTTGGATTCAAACTTTGAAAAGGTACATATTTATTTTTCAACTCTATCTTCACAAATTTTAAACAAGCTTTATACTTTTCTTTGCAAAAAAAAAGTGTAATTTGATAAAGATATAAATTTTAGGTCTAATTAAATTATAAAAGCTAATTCAAAATGATGAAAATTTAATTCTTCAGAAGATTGATGTGAGACTCTTCACACTCCTCTTGTATATACGATTGAACATTTGGTACATGAATAATTTAATATATGAATTTTAATATTGTAAAAAAGAATTGAGATAAATATCATTTTAAATCTAAATAAAAATTATTTAATCATACTAAAGAGACCATCATTTCTTAAAGAACAAATATGGGACTCCTCACATAACTATACATAGTTTTTCATACACTAATTTTAAAATAAAACAAAAAATATTTGAAATTTATGATTACTAAATTAATACTTTTTAAATATCAATTTAGATCTGGGCAATGCAAGCTAAAGAATCAGGGTGAGAAATTTATATACGTCCAAATATTTAATATAATAAACATTTTTTCTTTGGCTTGTCATAAATGTTAGCCATAGAATTTGTAATTTAAAATTCATTTTAGAAATTCGATGGCAAATGACGACATGTGTCCAATAATTGGTTGTGGCTTCTGGATAGTTCTGGAAGATTTCAATTGTGGTTTTTCATTTCTAGAGTAAATAATCTACTTCATTAGAGTTATATTACTGTTAAATCAAGTTTCTTAAATTTACTTATTTTAGAAAGCATTTTCTTTCAAAAGTATTTTTGAAAATAAAAAAAATTATTTGGTAAATCAATTCGGAAAGTACTTTGCAGAGCATTAATTTGTGTTTGACCAAAATTTTTAAAAATGCTCGGAGAAAGCTACTTTATTTAGTTTTTGAAAGATAATATTTGCTACTACCAAAAACACTTTAAAATCTTTTCTATGTTCTGAAATGGTAGAGACTAGAGTGTCTCCACCAAAGAGAGCTAAAGAGAACAC